>JARWKJ010000002.1:49050911-49190911 GCA_029959095.1 Rhinichthys osculus
TTGGATGGGGTTTGCAATGTGATTTTTTGAGACGGTTGCATCAACTAATTTATTTTTTTAACTGTGAGTTTAAAGTTCTGGTGACACCTCGCTATCATAAAGGGTGTTAAACGATCACCATAATGACCAGATGGACAATATTATCACGTCTAATGTTGGGAGGAGAACACAAAAACAAAACCTTTCAAAGAGTAGCTCTCCGTCGTAAATGCAATCTGGGATCCTGCAGGATACAATCAATCTCTTAAATGGTTTTCAGCCGAACACGTTCACGCATTAGCAGATTATTATTCATCTCTGCGTCATTAATGATTCTCCTCTATGATATCGAGTCGTGTTTTACAGATGTTTTGTGTGTCTTTGATTGGATGCTTTGTAGTCTCGCCTCCGCTCATGCATGCACGATCGGTCCTTATTCTCAACGGCCCCTATAGAACTACAATGGAGTTCGCTCTATTAAATGACTACAGAGAAATCTGCAAGATATTTGGAGATATCTGGGAAGTTGTTCGCTCAAACATTAGCATCGCAGTAACATCCACGGACATCAAAACAGACTTTGAAAACCATCTGGAGCTGAAGGTGCTTTGAAAAAAACTGTACATGACAAAGTGACAAAATGGTTAACACTGACTTTATGCAATAGTTTGATCTTTCTTTTAAAGCAGTTTTGTGTTCAGAGAGAAGAGTAGCTCTTATAATGCAAATTATCAGTGTGTGCCTAACCGAAACATCATCAACTGTTGGCAGATGAGGACCAGATGTTTGGTGCAAGTGTTTTAGTTTTTAATTATGTTTATATAATGGATAGCTGTGTTCATCAATGCTTCAATGAGGCGCTATATTACTGTATTTTAATTAGTGCTGGGCAGAGATTAATCGCATCCAAAATAAAAGTTTGCGTTTACATAATATATGTGTGTTTACTGTGTATAATTATAGATATAGATAATCTCATATGCATGTATATATTTAATAAATATTTGAATGTATATATATTTATACATAATTTTATATTATATATAAATATTTTATATATAAATAACAGATTTTTCTTAAATATATGCATGCATGTGTGTATATTTATATACAACATAATCATGCACAGTACACACACATATATTATGTAAATACAAACTTTTATTTTGGATGCAATTAATCATCGCCACATGGCACAAGCTGATTGGCCTGCGCTGATCCTGCAGCCAATGAGATTGCTTGCTCAACATTTAAATAGCCTGGTTCAGTGTTTGCTGTAAGCTCGTTCCTCTGAACCCCTCCACCTCCCCAGCTCCACCTGCCTAGATCTGCTACAGGATTGATGTATGTGTCTTTATTCATCTTACATGTTCACAGCAGCGTCTCTGTGGGTCTTTTAGCAGTAGAAGTCTATACTTGCTCCGCAACAGCAGCAGCGTAACAGATCTAAGACCAAATACATTAACTTTGCTATATTTGTATTGTATTGAATTTTAATGTAAGCCAGGATTTTTTTATGCAATCGCCATTGGTTTCAGTATGTTTACATTGTATACCCAATTTACCATGGAAAAATTGTTATTTAGTACAAAATCCCACATTTCGAAAAAATCGAGTGAAAATCAAGTTTTCAATGTTGTTTATATGTCTATGTGGTGTTTTTAACATGCTTTAAAACAAACCATGTGTAAATTCATAAGTCGACAGCATTGCTGAGTATTTCCTCCTTAAAACTGCAGTGAACCAAAGACAGTCTCAAACACACGGTTTGAAATCACTGGTGTTTCTGACGTCACAAACTACCTTGTAACCAATCAGATCAACGTGTGATCGTCAACCAGTGGATCTCTGAGCTGAGTGAGTGAGTGGAGGCGGGGCTCATTTGCATATTCATAGAACCACGCATACTAAATGAGGCAAGGGTGTCGAGTTACATTCAAGCTATTTTAAGGCATGATGAGGGTTTTTTTTAAGGAAAAAAGTTTAAATATGTAATTTTGCTGATCAAAGATGAGTTCTAAGGGATAGAATTATTGACTAAAGGGGGACTTTAAAGCAATCATCATTGGTTTCAATACATGCTCTTAAAGTAAGACTAAAACTTAAAGTATGTTTCCATAGTGTACTGTAGTTTTCTTCTTGGCATGACCCCTTTAAGAGCACAAGTCTTAGATGGATGTTAGCGCAGCAGGACGGCTGGTCCCATTCCAGCAGAACACAAACGCCCCCGTCCCTTTACACTCCGGGATCGCGGGGTGATACATCTTTCCGGACACGAGAACAATGCCTGCGAGCTCTAATTCTTCATGACAGCACTGTAAATGGGCCACAGATCTGGCTGCTGTTATGAGAGCAACCATTTGCATTTAGATGGAAAAAAAAGAAATGAGGTTTGAGAACAACAGATGTCAAATTGTCAATCAAGAAACTACCTAAACTATATATATATATATTCTTGAGGAAGTTTGGGGTCGGAAGGATTTTACGTTTTTTTATGTTTTTGAAAGAAGTTTCGAAATTAAAAGTTTAAGCCAGCAGAACTGGCCGATTTATATTTTGTACTCATGCATTTTATATATAATTGCTCTTAACTTGAAATATTTCAGTAAGCTAATTTATACATTTAACTTAAAATGATCATGTAATCTCAACTTAAATATTTTAGTAGTGGAAACTTGGCTAGCTAATTCAGTAAATTATAACTTGGTAACACAATGCTTTGATAGCATTAGTATAGCAATTGCTGAATGAGTATAGCAATTTAAAACAATAAACATACAGGTGAAACTCGAAAAATTAGAATATCGTGCAAAAGTTCATTTATTTCAGTAATTCAACTTAAAATGTGAAACTAATATATTATATAGACGCATTACATGCAAAGTGAGATATTTCAAGCCTTTGTTATAATTTTGATGATTGTGGCTTACAGCTTATGAAAACATTTTAACAATATTCTAATTTTAAAGTTGGGGTTCAAGTCAAAATCATCAAAATTATAACAAATAAAGGCTTGAAATATCTCACTTTGCGTGTAATGAGTCTATATAATATATTAGTTTCACCTTTTAAGTTGAATTACTGAAATTAATGAACTTTTGCATGATATTCTACTTTTTCGAGTTTCACCTGTATACCTGTTCTCAAACCAAGTTCATGCTCCACCCATCCAAAAAAACCAACATAACAAACTCTTCTGAATTAGCATAGTAAAACATTACACGCTACTAAATCTCCCAGTTAGCATTAATCTCGCACCAAAAACATTATATAAACTTAATTTTAATATTTACTCTCCCTTTCGAGTGTCATGGCAAATCATGCTGGAAAATAGAAATCCCAGGCCAGTTGTAGTGTGTCTAAATTAAAAGAAACAAGTTCATAAATCTCAAAACGATGAAACAATTCAGATTACTTAAAATGTGTCAGTTTTGTTCTAAGTTCTAAATACTCATAAAAGTTCATTTGATTGAAGTAATTTGTTGAATTTAAGTTTATCCTACTCAATCCAATTCATTATTTTGGGCATATTTAACTTTAGTGTACTCAAGAAACATTTATTATTATCATCGACGCTGAAAACTGTTAATAATATTAATATTTGAATAATATTGTTGTGGAAACTTTATACATTTTTCCCAGGATTCTTTAATGAATAAAGTTCAAAAGAACAGTGTTTATTTAAAATAGAAATATTCTGTATAAATGTCTCGATCAATTTAATGCTTCCTTGATGAATATAAGTATTAATTTCTTTAAAATGAATACCAAAATTTAGAGTTGCTCCATTGTTATTTAATATTTTCAGCCCCCAAATCTGAATCATACTTCACATTCATACAGTTTCTTTTTGTCCCAGTAGAAATGCATTTAAACGGTGTTAAACATGAGCGCGCTGAAAAACAGATGTTTTTGCACAGTGATTTTCTCCAGTGAATCTCGATCAGAGTTCAGGGAAGTAAACCTTCATGAATAATGCAGCATGTCGCTCGGAAATGCTACTTTATAATAAACTGTGATATCTGAAATGTTGCGGCTGCAGGAATATGACAGCGAGAGAGCTCAGGGTAATTATTTTAACCCGGCTCAGACTGCTTGCACTGCACAAATCCTCCAAGAGACCAACAACAACAACAAATCCAGCTTCTCTGTCGGTTTGTGAGAATGAATCAGAGCGGCTGTCTGGAATTTGCATGTAATGACTTATTTGCTTTCTGTTATTGTAAGAAAGAGAATTATACGGTATTAATACCTTTGATTTATGAATATACAAATAAATCCCTAGAGAAATTACATTTAAATGCCTGTATCATCAAACTTTATGAGTTATTATTCAGGTGTATCTGCTGTGAACATGTCAACAGTTTAACTGAACTCACTGCTCTAGCGCCTCGTGTGGCGATGCTGAGAATGCAGTTCTTGCTTTGCTTCAACAGTGGTTCGTGAAAAAACAAACTCGTGTGTGGATACAACAATTTGCATGCATGCAATTAAGAACTACAGCAGAGCATCTTGAGACAAAACAACGGCACTGACATGTTTTAAAGGGGAAAGATCATGAAAATGTGACTTTTTCCTTGTTTAACTGTTATAACCGGGTCCCAGGTGCATCTATCAAACTGGAAAACGTGAAAAGTGACAACCCAGTAACTTTGTTTTGGTAAGTCTTTCTCTGCAAGCATGTTAAAAAAATAAAATGATCAGATTACGCTCCCCTTCTGATCTTTTTATATTTACCGCCCCTTAATCGGCACGTTTCCACCCACGGCGCCGCCATTTGGTTTTCGCAAGCAAAAGTTTGAGTAAAGCATGTAACCAAAGCCCATATTAGACATTCTCTGATGTAACGTTAAACTGTTCTGTCGTCGCTGCACAGACGAGCACTGAACACTATTTGACCAAAAATGTCACAGCTGTCTTATAAATACCTCAGGGAACTGTGTCAACTTGTGTAAAAGTTAAACATGACGGTAACTTACATGCAAGTCTATGAGATGAATCAATGTAATTCCACAACAACTACATAATAAATGTATTCACTAACTATTCAGAAACGTCCAGGTGCAACTACAACCTCTTCCTGAGTTTCTCCGTAAGGCTGCACTCTCTACTGGTTATTTAACCCTCTGGGGTTGTTCGTCCCAAATGGACCCGAAGCATAAAAAAAAAAAAAAAAAAAAAAAAAAAATCATAGCTTTATCGGAATGGTCCGAAATTTGGTGACTGTTTGTAGGCTACTTGGTATATGAACACCCCAAAAAAAATGGGGACAGGATTTGAATAGTCTAAAAGTGGTTGTAAAAAAAATAGTCACAATCAGGACCTTCGGGTCCAAATGGACCCGCATAGGAAATGAATGGGAAATTGGCAAAAATGTGAACATACAGAGTTTTTTTGTGCGTACAATCAGCCACGATCCAGAAAAAAAAGCACACAACAGTGAAGGGGTGAATCTATAAAACATCAAGAGTGCAAAACAGACACATCCACACACACACACACACACACACACACACACACTTTTATACACATACACACTAATAAATTCAGATTACATATGGGTTTTCAATTTTTAAAATGCTCAGTTTGTCCACCAGATGACATCCATCTCATTTCAAAAATTGCTTTCATTAGGCCTATACTTGACTCTAAAATGAAATACAGCTTTAAAAAAAATAAAAAAAAATCTATTATATTCAATGGGGAAAAAATGGGTCATAATTATTGCATTAATATTAATTATAAATCATTTTTATTTTTGAAATTATCTCAAAACAAGTAAAAAAAACAAGTAAAAAAAAAAAAAAAATTATGATTTTTTTTTAAATATGAATCCTGCCCTTTGGGTCCATTTGGACCTGAACACCCCAAGTGTGACTGTTAAACGAACAACCCCAGAGGGTTAAGAGATTTTGGATGAGTGAGATTCACTTGTTTTGTTATTACTGGAGTAACCGAAGCTCCTGTAAACGATCGGCAGCTCATTTGCATTTAAAGGGACACACACAAAAACGGTTTTTGCACACACCCAAAAATGAGCAAATTTGACGAGCTATAATAAATGATCTGGGGGGTATTTTTAACTGATCTTTCACAGACACATTCTGGGGACACCGAAGATTTATATTACATCTTGTGAAAAGGGGCATAATATGTCACCTTTAAGATATATTAGTGCAAGTTGCTTTCAGTTAAAACAGCTCAAACCTGCATTTTTGTCTGGGACTAGCTGAAGCCTTGTCTTTATGGTGCTTTTTGTGTCTACAAACTGTTTTTATTCGCCGCTTTCTTTTTAGCCTTGCATGCAAGAAAGCAAGTTGTGTTTTGGAGCGACGCAGGTAAGTAAATGATGATTTCTATTGGTTCCCATGGTATTGTGGCCCCTGTGGGTGTGGAAATCGAGATGAGAAACGAAATGTGCAGCTGGGAACCTCTGAGGGGCTTAAGGAGGAATCGATTCTTCACCTCAGAAGGAGAAAATGCAATCGACAGTCCTGTGAGAGTCTGAGGGATGCACCTTTACCCTTCGCCGCCGGAGGAGATCTCAGGTCAGAGCATTGAAGCGCTGATCTGTGCTTCTTCACCTGTTGAAGTGTTTGAGCCTGTGAAACTGAGGAAAAGGAGCATGACCGTCGTTTTACAACTAGGTGAACAAAGACTTGCATGTAAATTTGGTTGATTGAGTCCATTTCCAATGTCAGTCTGCTCTTGATCTAGCCTAAACTTGCCCAAATTTAACATGGTAAAAAAAAATTGTTACTTTAGAAATGCTTTTGATTTGGTTATTGCCACAAAAATAAAAAATAATGCTACAAATAGACTAAATTTACCATGGTCAAAATGTTATTCAGTAAAAAGTACTGTTGATTTGATTAATGCCAGACAAAAATAAGAAAATAGCTTAATAAAAACAAAAAAGGCAACCATTGTAAAATAATATTTGATACAAAATACCACAATTATTGCTACTATAACAAAAAACTGTTTTCATTTGGTTAATACCATTAAAAAAAAAAACAAGAAAATAATGTAATAAAAATGAAAAATTACAAACATTCAGTGCAGAATATCACACTTATTACTGTTGGGAAAACTACATTCATGTGGTTAATGCCATTAAAATTAATAAGATTATGTAATAAAAAAAACTGGGGAAAATGACAAAAATTACCATGGTAAAAAATACCACAATTGTTGTTACTTTTGAAAAACTGTATTGATTTAGTTAATGTCTCAAAAATGTTATTCAGTGCAAAATGTATTGTTACTATACAAAAACTGTTGATTTTGTAAATGCCACAAGAAAACAGGAAAATATTGTCATTTAAAAAATGAAATAAATGACAGAAATTATGAATGCTTAAATAATTAAATCAGTATTTTATTATAAATTTACTGCTGGAACCATGATACATTTGTGTTCACTGTTGTTTTATATTTCTTCACAGATGCATTCATATAAAAGTGGCTTACAAAAAAGTTTCTGAGACAATTATGTTTAAAAAAAATGAAAGATAGGAGTAAAACTAAAGTGCTCCTACAAGAATAAACTCACCTTTTAACATTGCATCTCATGAAAATATTGAGACATTTGGGCTTCCCATAAAAAAATTATTGTTATTGAATTCTTTATTTTAAGAGCCATATGTGATAAAGCCCTGCTGTAAACAGTGAGTCCTTCACATTCAGAATCAGACAGAGAAAGTGCTTTGGGTGAACATGGTGAGTTAATTCACATTTATTAGACCTGTATTGAGACCAAACCTCATACTTTCATAAAAGAAAAGTTTTGATTATAAGTGCATTTCATGCATTCACAATAAGTTCACCACACTCCTTCCTTTTGCAGTAAATAAGTCTGAATTTGTTTATTCACACTAAATGCAAATATCCCCTTCAGTATATAAAATATTGTCAAAGAAACTGTAGATTCTGTGCAAATGATCAATTAGCAACTTAAAAATATAAAATTACTGTAAAATATCAATTAGCAACTCTTATTTGTAAGTCAGTTTGGATAAAAGCATCTGCTAAATGATTGTACACATCATTTGACTTCGTTCTTGTTTAATATGTAATGCCTCTGATGAAAGAAACTGCTTGCAAAACAAAGATGTTTGTGTTTAGTCTGCAAAAAAAAAAAAAAAATTCATAAAGTCCATAATCTTAAAACAGAAATTATTAATTCATGCTACAGTAGAATGCATGCTAGGAGTTTGCAAAGCCTTAAGACATAAAGCAACTTTTTTAATTAAATTGTTTATTTAGACTCTGTAAGGCTAGTTGAGATGATATTTGGGGGAATATAGTTGATCTAATGTGTTTGTGTAATGTAGATTCATAGTCATAATTTGTTGTTATCTGTGATTCAAAATGCCCTGCGTGTTTAATTCGATTTTAATCGCTTTGCATTTGCAATTTCATGCAGTTTCTATATAGAAGAACTTATATATATATATATATATATAATACTTTTGTTGCAAGCAGCACAATAAGCCTCTAAATGTTGTGCAATACAGTTATTTTACCACAGTAAAGGAAACTCCACTTGTGTCGTGCCTAAGAATACACTCTTTTCCACCGTGGTAAAATCAATGTAAAGGAGTGTAATGTTGTTGATTTCCTTGTTTTCCTGTTGCTCTGAAGGTCAACATCGCTGCTGTAATTCTCTCTCCCCCACAAAAAGCGAGTCTTGTTCAGGATGTTTGGCCCCATAACTCTTCGATGTTGCTTTGGCTGACTTTACCGCGGTAAGCGCTGACAGGGGCCTTTGTGCTCTTAGAGGAGCGACGAGTATTACAGGAGTCAACGGGTTCAGATCCGACTTGAGATGCTGGATGCGGAGGGCAGACGCAGTGCAGAGGATTCAAAAGCTTCACAGTGTCCATGTCTTTAGGTGAAGCTTTTAGGATGTTCAGATAGTTTGTGTTGTGTTGTTTAAGGTTAAGAGTCAGTCACTGGTAGTTTCACCTCCTGAAGAATGAAACTCTGTGACTCTGAGGCTCTGTTTACACCTGCTGTTAAGATGCGTTTTGTTCGATCGGATCACAAGTGGACGAGAGAGACACATACTTATTTTGAATATCTAATTACTTCACGACGGCTTATAAAGCCCGTTCTATATAGTATGAATGTAATCCGGATGTACATTCGCCATGTTGTCATGATCATGTGACCTACCAGTGTCGCTTCACTGTCATTCACAAGTCCTCTCCCGTGGCCTCATGGGATAGTAAAGTGTCCATGGTATCATCCAGGTAATTTTTGCCTATACTCTTTTATGAGTACTGTGAATTCGACATACTTTTTTTGTCACATACTGTTTTTCGCCTGTATATTAGGGAAGTATGTGATTTCAAATGCAGCACATGAACATCTCAGAGATGTCTATTTGACGTCTGCATTTACATCTGCAAGATGTTTTTTTTTTTTTTTTTTGAGTGTTTGTTCATCTGAAATACGTCTCTGAGACGTCTCCTGTCAGATGTCATATAGACATCTAGAAGATGTCTGTAAGATGTTTATGGTTAAGAATGCATGTAAAACAGCTCTTTCTAAAGGCCTGTTCACACCGGGACGAATTTCGCGCGCGATATTCGCCAGACGTTTAACGCCTTGTGACTAAACAAAGGGCGCCAATGTGAGTGTGCACACCGGCGCGAAAAACGCCACGCGTAAAAGCCTCATTTTTTTAAAAATGCCTCGGGTTCGTTTTTATAGTTTGACGCGCCGCGTCAAAAACCATCCGACCAATGAGATTGGCGCTTTTGCTCACGTGTCTGGAGCTTCTGAAGTTACAGTAAAACACAACTTGGGGGCGCTCAAACACAAAACGGTCTTGCCGAGCACACATACGTAACGGCGAAGAAGATGCGCCAAGTAGCGTCTACACTGCCGGAAGATGCAAGGCAAGATGAGTGTAGAGCTGCTGGTCTCGTTGGTGTCGGAACATAAAGAACTATTATGGCAAACGCGACAGCGACTACAAAAATCTTGATAAAAGAGAACTGTTATGGAGTGGTATTGCAGAGCAAATGGGCGCCATCTAATGTCAGGGAATGAATTTGCATGTCCACTCGGCTCATCGTCAGCGAAAATCGCTTGGGTGTGAACACAAAAAACGCGCAGAAAAACGCTGGCGAATAACGCACGCCGATATTCGTCCAAGTGTTAAGATGTTTATTAGATGTATTTACACAGCAGATGTTTTCCAGATCTTTAGCAGACATCTTACAGACATGCCGGTGCTATCTGGGTTCTGTCCTGATTTCTTCGAGTGGCTCACACAATTAACATGTGAATGCGACCGGAGACGGCAGAAAAACACACAGAGCTTCAGCTCTGACAGACACAAGACCAGCCGAACGCTGTGAGTGTGTGTTAGAAATCAGGAATGGTGAGAGAACACTGGGATTGGTATGTTTTTCAACTCAAACCAAACTTGGGTCTTCAGCCGACAGTTTAAATCCCGTCTGGCTAGAGCGCTTCCCGTAATGTTCCCTCATTCGGTCAATAGACGGAGAGAAGACGGTCTTCTGTGGCTGATTGAACACGTTCGACCACATGAGTGTTTAGTGTTTACACTACGAAAGCAATCCGGTCGAATGTGTTTTCAACTCCCTCTGGAAGTGGTGGAAAGTGGACAAGCTCAAAACGCTTTAAACCCTGTTTACGCCTATATTTAGTGTTGTCTGTGATCCGATCGACCGAAACGCATCTTAATACCAGGTGTAAACGGGACCTGATGCTTTCATAACATCTGTTTGGTTATTCTGGCTCAACCAATGACGTGAGTTTGGAGGCGGGACTATCTGTTTAAAAACCATCAATATCTTTTTGATGGTTTTTGTCAAAATATCAATAAAAAAACATCAATATTTGTACAGTTCAGTGGAAAGCTGCAGAGAACTTCACACAAACGTGATATGCAATCCCTGCATAGGCTATGTTTCCAGTTGCCTATTTTTATGTGCATTTTGATATATCACATAAAACCATCTAGATGGAAACGGAAATTGAAATATGTGCATAAATTTTTAAAAATTGCATAAAAAACTTATGCGCTCAATTGAAGCGGGTGCATTTTTTATCCAACGAGACGAGGATGGAAACACATTTACCAAATAAATCCCTTGATGTGCAAAAGCAAACTAATGTGACTTTGCCTCAACAAAGGATGTGATTGGATAACTGGACTAACCAGTGGACCAATCGCATTACAGCATCTCAACGTCAGGTTGGTTTGGTGTTCAAAAATTAAGTGAAAGTCTGAGTCAAACACCAGCGTCTGAACGCAAGATATCACAGTGTTTATTGCGTTTCATCTGCGTGTATTGAAGTGCAAGTCATCTATAATAGAGGAAAAAAGAGCCACAGTTTCTTCCCCGATTGCAGCAACTTCCATTTTTTATTACAGATATTTTTCACCAATTTCCCAGGAAGTGACGATTTTGTTCTGGTGTTAAACATTTGTGGTTATATATTTACATGAGGCAAATAAATGTATCATTTATTGAAATATTACTCTAATTATTTGTGCACAAAAAGAATATCTAAAACTAACATCAATAAACCTCTGAGGAAAAAAAGTAGATATGGCTCATATTATTTCTGACGTCACAGACAGAGAAGGAACAGTCTGTGCTTTAATTCAGTGTCCCAGTTCATCATTCACATCTCTTGAAAACTTGCTTTCACTGGAAATATTATTGAGTACAAACATTTCAGCTTTAAAAATGATCTTCTCTAATGAAATCAGTGTGTTGAACACCCAGTGTTTGCTCTCTCTCTCTCTCTGTAAAGTCAAATGTCTCTGACTCACTGTGTTCCTCTAGCGCAGGTTTTCAAATGTCCATGTTAACTAATTACCTAAACAGACTCAAAAGTTTTCTGTTTGATCAGAGATGATGAGCTGTTTACGCACGACATACTCACAGCACACAATAATTATGAAATAAACATGATAATATCCTGCAAGATGCGCCATCGACTCAGTTTTTGATGTCTGTTGTTTCTGAAGCCCGAGATGAGAGCAATCTGTCGGAGAAAACATCTGAAACACCATTCAAATATTAATGAACCTGCAGAGAATGGATGGATTAACTTATTGTCTATGGTGAAAATGCGTTGTATGCAGTTTTTCCAGAGATGCTCTCCGACTGTCAATCATTTTGCATGTTTAGGGTTCTTGATGAAGGCAAACCTATCGAAGCTTGTTTCTGCCACATAAAACATTTTAAAAGATAATTTCATCTCACAATTGACTTTATTTCTCTTGCGAGTTATAAAGTCAGAATTGCGTGATGTAAAATCGCAATTGTGTGTTATAAAGTCAGAATTGCAAGATATAAACTTTCATATGCGAGATATAAGAGTTTATATCTCGCAATACTGATTTTTTTCAATTGCAATTGCCAGTTTATATCTCGCAATTCTGACATCTTTTCTCATTATTTCTCGTTATTAAGTCCAATTCTAAGGAAAAAAAGACTGACTTTTGTAGCATCTGGACCAATCAGACACACACAAATTATGCATTATATTTAAAGCTGCAGTCGGCAAGTCTGGCGGATTGAGTGGATTTAGGCAAAATTTTGAATGTTTACAACTCTCATGCCCCTCCCCCACTATCAACGGATACCCTCCCACCGAGTTTGTGCTTGTCAGTGCGTGTGCACCAGGTTATCTGTGAACGCACCCGTCTCATCAGAATCCATCAACACCACGGAGTACTTGGAGGTATGCTGCCCTGGCTAATCTACCGATAGATTTGCAATTGCTAACGTCATTTATACTGTAAATGACCTTACTTGATTTGTTAGTTTTGAAAGCGAGATACATCCGCCCCATCACTCTTCGTTACTGCGCGAACTTCAGGCGTGTGCATGTGATTGTAACGTGCGCGAGGGGTGGGGCGTGTGCCCGATCTGTGATTGACAGTCAGATCTCACACCCCCCTGCGCTGATTGGACCCGATAAACCGGGAGCTGTGGTTTTTTTTGCAAAACAAATAACACGCTCAGGTGGAGTTAGAAGCTCAGGTTTTTTTCTAAAACCACTTTATTTATGTTGTTCTGTCGGATTATAGTGTCGATTTCACTGAATATGATGAAATGTTGAAATGTTGCCGACAGCAGCTTTAATGAATAATCCAGCAAACTCACTCTCCCAACAAAGGTCTATGAAACTTACACCCAAAACGGCAACTAACACCTTATCACTGAGGCAGTACCAATAAAAGGACATCTTTGTACCTTTTATTTACCACAAAAAGGTTCATAGTAGTACCTTAAGATGTGTATTTGTAGGTACTTATTATGCACCTTTTAGGAGTAAAAAAGGTACAAATGTGTCCTTTTAAGGATACTGCCCCAGTGACAAGCTGTTGTACCCCTAAAGGTACAATTTGTACACCTTTTTTCTCTGTGTGTACAGGACACATTAAGACTGATAAGACTTTTATGACCTAGAAGGAATTTGCTGAGAGTTGTGACTTGCACTTAATTCTTGCTGAGAAGGAGAAATAACCCCTTTTAATCCTATATATAACCACTTGAGAAATATATAAACATGTATCCATATTTCCCCTCTCATAATTGTATGTGGTTTGGCCTATGTGATTTGGCCTATGTATTCATTCTCTCTTTTTTAAACTCTTTTGGATTCATGTTTCAGACTTGCATATTATACTATGGTTAACCAAAATCATATGTGTAGCATGTTTGGTCTCTATGAACTTCAATCTTCGTCCCCCATTTGTTACATTATTACATTTTGCTAACTTTATGACGCATTAGTATTATAAGAATCTTGAAGATTCCTTTCTTAAACACCCAATCAAATTACATGTTCAAATGCCCTGCTAGAATAAAGTTGTCCATGTTTCAAGCTTGTATACTGGAGTCCCTAATCATGCGGTGGCCGAGAGAGCTCAACACGCTGCAACTGAAGAAAACACATGCAAAGAGAAAAACACCCGCAAATTAAGAAAACATCTTCAGAAATGTACATTTCTTAAAAATTAATAAACAATTAACACTGAGTGTTAACGGGACAAACAGGTAACAGGTTATTCTGCAAGTGTCGCAAGTGTCTCTCATTAGCAACCTATTCGATCCGCTCCCACGGCTCTCGCCCCCACCCTGCTTTATAACGTTAATAAAACTTTAATACATTAGCTCATCCATGAACATGATTTCTGCCTGAGTCCCATCGGCTGTAGAGGTGAAGACGACAACTCCCATGAATCCACACTCATTCACGGCTACGCCTTTGATATTGTTGTGAATTAGCGACCTCTAGTGGCAAAACTTGCATACTGTGCCTTTAAGTTTGATTAAATTTCCTTTAAATAATTAGGTTTCTTATTTTGGTTGTTAGTTGAATGCAACAGAGTTTTAATGTCTAGTTTTTTCTTTAATGTTTACTGTGATATGTTACTGTCACATGTTCAATTGCTTTTTCTAAGTAAAGATTTCTTTAAAAATAAATCTGCCCTCAAGAAGAAAAAGTAGCTGATTATAATTGCTTTCATAGAAAGCATCTGTCATAAATGCTCATGTGTGAAAAGGGTGGCCGTTCAGTAAAACAAATCTATACGACAGAGAAAGATCTTTTGGGACCAGCGAGGGCTTGGTAACAATCTTTACCCCACATATCCTACCCACACAGTGTTAAATAAATAAGGAGCTCCTGTCAAAGGAAGGGAACATGATAAATCCACACCAGTAAACAAAGAGACCAAGAGAAATGGGCTGGTGAGTACTTGCATAAGTTACTAATGTGATCACCCATCTTGACAGCCACATTAATGATGTGTGTCTCAATGCTGCATTGATGCTAAATAACTAGTCAGTTCCTGTGGCCTTGCTGTCTACTGTAAAGTCTAGGCAGTTTCTTTCACAGATTTCATTGCAATGCATTCTGAGATTGTCTTTTCCATGAAGGATGCACACAATGCTGCTTTAATTTGGAGAAATTATAGAAAGAGGCATAATTTGGAGTATATTGCCATAGCTACTGTCTAGGCAGCTCCCTATAAGTCACCAACTATTTAAGTATGATTTTGGGATAATGTTTTTTGTGTGACGGTGTGTCTTCTTCAGCTTTAAAACCACTAGCTCTTTAAACTTGAGTGGATTCTGATTGGCTGTTAATGTATATCGTTCATCAGCTTGAAAAAAAAATCATTCTGATGGTGATTCCAATTATATTGTTTTTCTGTGTCCAAAAACGATTACTATAAGGATGACTACAATGATAACTTAGCTATATTATGGCCCACACCAACACACGATAACATTAGGTTATTATTGTGAGCGTGCGCTGCCGTTACGTCTTCTGTCAGTTTAAATGGGTGGATTCTGATTGCCTGTCAATGTTTTCATCATATCAGCTGGACGTACGTCCCTATCAGAGCCATAGAGAGAAAGAGTTGGGACACTCTTTGATGTCGCCGCGACGGCTGTCACGTGGTTCATGTAAGCCCCAATAGTTCCAAAACGTATGCGGGCTGTCATGTTCTTCTATGGACAGACAGCAGCGATTGCATTATTAAACGGTAAATATAAAATAAAACACACATCCAAGTACTTTTTCAGCTGTTATTGCATTTTGTTAATGTCAGTTTTGCATTTGGAGAGGCAGGGTGACAACTTAGATAAGTTTTAGGCTATATTTTTGGAGGGAAACGCTTAGTGTTCATGTTCGCATGGGTAGTATCACTGGCTTTAGCCGCTCTAACTTAACTTTTCCATGTCATTCATCTGATGATGGACGTCTCATGATATTTATTTTAGCACAACTGGGCTGTATTAGGCTATTGATTCCCGTGATCTTGCTTATAAATTCCGCTTCGTGATCACGCAAAGAGGTCTGCAGTCCGTTCAGAATTCCAACCAACATAAAATATAAATAATTACGCTGTACAAATGAATGATTTAGGAGGGAAATAGACTGCTCCCATAATGTAGAAAGCAACGACTATATACAGCAATGTTCGGTAAATATTCAACCGAAAAATATTCTTCATAAAATTAAACCGGAGAGATAGTTAATGAGTGAATTAACTATGTTCCTAATTACATATAAGCACATATATGCATAACCCTAACCCATTTAAATAAATGAATTGTGTGTGTGTGTGTGTATGTATATATAATATTATATATAGGCTATATATATATATATATACATATAAAATATTATTAAAAATAGTATATATTATATACATCAGTTACCGTAAGTTAGCTAACGTTAGTGAAGTGTTGGTCACGTAAGCTATAGCTGCAATTAACCTATTATCTTCCAATAAACATTTACTAAAACTGGCATAAAATAACTACTGACTAGATTCACGAGAGGTCGGCTAATGTGTGTAAAAGTAAAAAAAAAAATACAGTAATTTCATTAATTTACCAGCGAGCGTACTTCGGAAGCACTGAAAATGAATAGGGTTCAATGGAGAAACTATCAGTGTTTGGAACTATTGGCCGCTCCACGACACGCGTTACTTCTGCATTCAAAGTTCCTATGGCGGTGTCGCAACTCTTTCTCTCTATGGCTCTGGTCCCTATTAAACGTTCATTAAAACTTGTTGTGTTCGGTCCATTTTGACCCAAAGATGATTTTATTTTTCCCTAAAATGTTAATCTTATAGCATTGGACTACTGTAGGCTACTGACTTTGCTCGAACAGGGTTTTACTTACATTTTTGGAATAATTTTTGTACTTTTCTGGGGAATTTCCCCCCACAATTGTGTTGTTCAAATGACTGGCCTTCAAAAATAGCTTATAAATCTCACGTTATGCTATCATCACCAAATATTGGATTCAAACTTTGTCAACTTTGTTTTCTTTCAATTAGGGCAGGTTTTGTATTGTTGAAACTGACATATTGCAGACCTCATTGATTTGAGCTTATATTGGTCAAAATCACCATTTAAAATAAATGGGGGAGATTAAAAATAAGAGAAACATTTTGTTTAGGAGCATGTACATAATGTTCATGTTCACATATTTAGCCTACATGTGTGCTTGCAAAGATAAAGGCCTTGGACCTCTGCATGCGTGAACACACAAAACACACACATTGTACACAAACAAACTATTTTGAGCATTATAGGCTTTCTTTTTCACAGAGATTAACTTCATATCCTCAGATCAATGAGGCCTACATTCAATCCGTTGCAAAAATAAATACTAAACCTATCCTAATTGAAAGAAAACAAGTTGACAAAAAAGTCTGAATCCAATATTTGGTTATAATATAGCATAACAAGAGATTTATAAGCTATTTTTTTGTAGGCCGAACACATTGTAAACACTGTGTAAAGGTAAGCCTATACTAGCTAAATAAATGTTTATCTTTTTTTTTTTCAACTTTAGATCCCGATTTCCGTGTTTCATGACCGATGAGTTCTCCGCAGCCTGTGTGGCTTTTGTTCGAGGCCTGGCGTGAACTGCTGGAACACAGGGTGATTTGTCTGATTTTGAGCAGATTTATCGAGTTAGATGTCTGGCTGCAGGGCTTTTCATTTTACGGTGAAGAGGAACATCAAAGGGTTTCCAAACCTCTCTCTCTCTCTCTCTTTCTCTTTGAAAATTCATTTATTTGAGTTTGTATCAGTGGATCGTTGTGTTTTCCTTTAACTAAGTTAACAACGTCAACAGGTCTGAACGCAAGCATCACTCTTCAGGATGCCATACTCATAGCCAAACAAAAAAAATGACACCTAGCATCTTTAAATCACCCCGTTAATCATCATAAGCGATGGCCGCGTGCTGATGTGATCAGTGTGACCGCAGCCATGTTACAGGGCTCATAAAAACGAGCTGGCCGATAAAGAATGGCGGTAAAATTCGGTCCTGAATGAACCGCCAGTGCAGTGCTGGAGGTTTCATAAGCTCTCAGGGTTTCATAATGCCTTTATCATCACAGAACTGCACTGCAGCTAACTATACAATCTAAAGCCAACTTCAGCTGTAAATCTCTGCGGGACACAGCTAGCATCACATTAAGACTACGCCTCCTCGCTGCCGTTATATTAGAAAAGTTATTATATTATAACGATGAATTAATGATCTGGTGTAAAAAAGGAGACTTTTTTTTTTTTTTTCACACCACATCATTATTTCATCGTTCACCTGATGGATTCCCCGCTGTAAAATCCAGCTTAAACTGGTGGATGTGTTTTGGAAAATGCTGCGGATGGTCTTTATGATCTGGTTTAACAGGCCTATTATTGGCTGGTAACGTAGGCCTATAGCCTACCTTGAATGCAGTATGTCATTTTTGGATAAAGCCAAATGCATAAATGTAAATCACGAACTATAAGAATGAATAATAGGTTTTACAACATTTATTATTAATCTAGGTTAGTATTAATTTATATAATAGCCTATATTGTATCATTATAACATAAGTCGCTATATTTTCAACAGTGTTTTGACCAGACGGATCCGTTTCTGGATGAGATGGAGCATTAAAGTTCTGGTTTTCATTGCTTTATTGCAGTGGTTCCGCTCTACAGGAGTTCAGTTGATATTTCTAAGGCTGTCGATAAACAGCTCACAAGCTTGGAAGTGCGTGTGTATGTGTGTGTGTGTGTGTGTGTGAGTGTGAGTGTGAGTGTGAGTCTGCCCATGTCCTCGTGTAAGCAAGTGTGTTCTGAATATTGTCTTTCAGAAAGAACACGGACAGTATAGATTTTAGTTAGGCTATTGCTTTCTTTGAAACCATATAGCTGAAACACCCTGCTGCTTGGATTCAGAGGAGATGGTTAATAATAAAGCTCTACTGCCCTCTAGTGTTGACATCCGGTAAGTCTGATTCATTTGAATGAACACTTCAGTCAAACGCTTTGATCTAACTGAGTCATCACTAAAGTTTTAGAAGTAATTTTAAATCATTATTTTTTTACTCGAATATTTCATTAAATACATCTTGTCAGCTTATATAAATAGGTTTGTTGGAGTTACAAAGCTGCAACCCACACATCTGTTTGAAATCAAATGAGCCAAACACTTTTCTCTCTGCTTTTCTTTAGACACCTCTCTCCCAGAATGCACTGGGCATTGAGAGTGAACTGAGAATGAATGCTGTCCTCCTGTCTGTGAGTTACATCGAGTTTTATTAAATAATGTTGCATTTGACTATTTAGTTTACATGTCACGTATTCTCTCAATGAGATTAAATGGAGGGAAAATAGAGACTTTTCTAGCTTCTCAAAAGCTAGAGTTTTAGAAGAGATCTCAACAATATCTCAAACTGTGCTCAGATTCGCCAAGATGCCAATTAAGTCTGCAATGTGCAATCAAAAGTCAAAGATCTTAATATGAATATGATCTGAGCTGCTCCACAAGCTCAGTACTCTTACCAGCCTGTCTTATCAGGTTTTAGTGTGTGATTCATTTCTTGTATCTGAACACAGCTTATGAAAGGCATAATTTCCTCTTCATCTGAACATCAGATTCAGAATACGATGGAAAGGCTCTATTGGGAATATCTGACCATCATGTTTCAAACTTAATTACACCGTGATTAATGGATTCCTGACAGATATAAGATGAGATCATCATACCATCAAGTCCTCATGGACCAGAATCTGTGGTTCTGTGCCAGCTGGGAAAACCACGACATCATTACTGATAAATTGTGCGCACTAATGCATTGGAGAACACCTGGTTTAGTAGACATGTACTATCTATCTATCTATCTATCTAACTAATATTGTCACATGGAATCGATGTTGATGGCATTGAAATTCTGCAGCAGAGAGATGACATCTCAGGTGAAACAATCCCCTGTTTAAGACCTGTGGTATGAGTGGTGACGATGCATCCATCGGAGTGATTTCCTCACTGTGGAGGTGGCTGGGATGAGAATGAGGGTTTTAAGGGTGTACTCACACTAGCCACTTTGAACCGCGCCCGAGTGCGTTTGACCACCAAAGGGCGGTTCGTTTGACTAGTGTGAGTGCTCCGAACCGTGCCCGGGCGCGGCTCGATTAGCCGGCCCTGGCCCGCTTGGAAGAGGTGGGCCAGAGCACGGTTCAGTTGGACTCGGGCGCGGTTCGCATGCAGTGTGAGCGCTAACCGTGCTGGAGCACGGAACAGGACGCGTGACGTCATGGTTTTGCGACGCTCCAAAACCAACACAGTCCGTAATCAAAGCTGCAAAGTCCTTGCTGCACTTCAGCTGGTACCTTGCAAACCTCCTCATACGAGCAGCACGATTACGTGAAAATTTTCGCGCCACTAAGGCGACGCATCTGTTTAACAACAGGCTGTGGACCACCGTGGACCAAACGACACAAAATTATCCACAAAGAAAACAGAGCGATGGACTCCATTGTGTTCAGAGAGCGCCGCTCTTCTTGTTTATCCCGAAACCGTCGGACGCACCATAATGACGTAAGCGTGCTCCGGCACGAATGCTGAAACCCTATGTGAGTGCAGGCCAGAGGGGGAGTGGGGAGGGGGGACAATCGTACTCGGGCCCGGTTCATGGCAACCGTGCCTAGTGTGAGTACACCCTAAGCTTCATTGGGGTCATCAGGTGGGCACCCTCCTTCTCTGGTGTTTCAATAATAGGCCCACGACATCTCCAGCGGGCTCATCGGCACCACCTGGCATCCCAGGTGCCCCCTTCTGCTTTCAACCCTTAGGTGCCACAGGTGTATTTAGGGGCCCAGTTGGAGTCTCCCCTTTTCACCCATAGCCATCGACTTGCTTCTTCTGCTGCACCTGAGAGGGCTTTGATGGTTTGGCGTAGGGTTTTGCCTCGCACTCCCAATTCCTTAAGCAGCCTGATGGTTGACTTGCCCACGAAGCCTCTGCAGCCGACTTCCACTGGGCAAACCTTGGATTTCCATCCGCGTTGCTCAGCATCAGCTGCCAACTTGGTGTACTTAAGGCTCTTGCGCTCAAATGCCTCCTCTACAGCAGCCTCCCAGGGAACGGTAAGCTCTATGATGTACACGATGTGGATAGAGGAGGACCAGAGCACGAGGTCTGGTCTTAGGTTCGTTGTGGCAATCTCAGAAGGGAAGGAAACCCTTTGGTTCAGATCTGCCACGACTTCCAGTCTCGAGCCCTTCCGAGCTGGCCGATGTCCGATATTGTATGGACTTTGCACCTTCTCGGATTAACTCCCTTGCGTATGAAGGATGGAAAGATGGAGGAGGCAGGGCATTGATCTTTATCCGTCTGCTCTCCAAGGTAGCTGCTAGGCACTTCGGGACATGGTTGTGCAGCCAGGTATAGCGGCCTTGGCCTTGTGACAAGCTTGTCTTGCAACCAACCAGAATGTGTTTGCGGGGGATGGACAAAGGGGGCACGTCGGGTCTTCTCCGTACCACTGGTTGAGGTTTAAGGGGCAAGGCAGGACGTCGTATTTTGCACGTAAGATGAAGCTGATGTGAAAAGCTTCCATGCCCATCAGCTCCCTCCAAGAGAACTTTGTCCTCTCAACTCCCTCCCATCTCATCCACTGTACTTGCTTGGCAGCCTTTGCACACCTCGTTGCCTGCTTGTGCCGACGCACCTCCTCGACAACCAGCCGTCGGCGCTGAGCTGGAGCTGCCCTGTGCCACGATGGTCTCCTCTCTCCAAGGCCGAGGCTGACTCTCCCCTGTTGCACATTGCCAATGGTGTCTCTGTGCCTGAGGTCTGACTTCGCATGGTGAGTAGCTGCAGCTGGTTTTCACTTCCTTCCGGTCACCAGGGTAGGAGCTGTTTGGGAAATGCATGGGTCACGGGACTCTGTTAGTGTAATTTCCAGCCTTACGGTGCTGATCCACTTGTCCGTGCGACACTTCTGTCGCGCCGCGCTCTGCTTTATTCCTATGGGTGACGTCACGTGACTTTGTCGCGCCGGCAAAGCATTCCGGAAAGGCGGCGCTTCATTTTGAAAATTGTCGCGCGTCAAAAAGCTGGCCGATGCCCATCTTTATGCAAATGAAGTCCGTTGAACGCGACGCGTCTATCCAATAGAAGTAGAGCATATGGGGACGGAGGAAAGTCTCTCGAAGGTCCTCTGTTCTAATAGGCAACATTTCCCGCTCGGCCAAAACCACGCCCATAGCGGCAAACAGAGGAACGCCCAGCAACATACAAATGTAGGGAGGCGCCGCGACACCACGCGACAGTCGTGTCAGACAAGTGGATCAGCACCGTTACTTTAGAGCACTTAAACTCTTCTACAAGGCTGGAAACAGGAATCTCCAGGATGCCTCTTCCATACAGCCCGATGTTCGTAAAGCATCTGGGGAGTCGCAGCCACTTTTTGGCAAATTAACATTTATTTTCAATGCACTTCATTTAGCCAAGGCTGCAAAACCGAATCCCTGTTACAAATATAGTAGAACTATGACTTCTACCACTAAAGATTGCTTTATAGATAATCTTCCTGATCAGTTTCATCTCCTCAGCATACCAGATAGCTTAGAAGAGCCTCAGCATACCAGATAGCTTAGAAGAACTCGATGTTGCAACAGAAACTATTGACTCTCTCTTTTCCAGCACTGCATGGTTGCTCCTTTGGGCTTAAAGAAGATTAAGGAAAATAGTTTGACGCCGTGGTACAACGAACACACTAGGGCACTCAAGAAAGAAGCCCGAAAAATGGAGCGCAGCTAGAAGAAAACAAAACTAGAGGTATTTCGCATTTCATGGAAGGAAAGTGTTATTGCATACAGAAAGGAATCTAGAAACATCTTAAAACACATCTTTTCAACCTGACATACACATAACACAAATCAGTTAAATGATTGTTAGGCTGCATAAATTAGGTAATCCCAAACCGGGAACACTTCTTATAACACCTAATGTACTTCTTGCATCGTAAGAAGAATGGCACCTTTGCTAATATTAGTCTGTCTGTCTCATCCTTATCCTGGGGTTACTGTAGTCAGCCGCATCCGGTCCATATCCAGATCAGACACGACCAAAGCACGTCCCTGAATGTCAGCAGAGATCCTGTCTACTAGACAATCCCCTATGAAGGTCTTGTAGACATGACAGCTATTGCCACAGATCCTCAAAAGAGACCACAAGAACCAGACAGGTCTTCTCCACGGGCCCTATGGCCAGCTTTGGCTCCATACCGGTGTGATGAAACTGATCTTCAACCAGATGGAACTAGATTAAATATTTTGAATGTTCCGATCCAATCTGACCTGTAATGCTGCCTGAATCATAATCACACCGTGTTTGTACGTTGGCCTTGACTGAGTCTGGTTTCTCCCAAGGGTGTTTCCCTCTATTCTGTCACCTGATGGAGTTTGGGTTCCTTGCCACTTTCACCTCTGGCTTGCTTAGTTGGGGGCGCTTAATATTCAACAATATAGACACCAAATTAATTAAATAATTGATCATCTGTAAAAACGGAACTGAATAAACACTGAACTGACTGAAGCTGAAATGCATAATTTTCCTGTTGTCACTGTAAAGCTGCTTTGAAACAATATGTTTTGTATAAAGCGCTATATATATAAAGGTGACTTGACTATCTATGTTCGTTCGTTCGTTCGTACATTCATTCATTCGTTCGTGCATTCATTCATCCGTGCATTCATTCATGCATTCTATCCGTACTTCCATTTTTGTGGAGAAAAGTCATCTCTTTCTTGCAAATTAAGCTCAAGAATCAGAGTTCCAGAAGTCAAAATAAGACATTATTGGACAATGCAACAAGGTTGAGATGCATGACATCTGAATCTGTCTCTGACCAGATCTCATCTTTATACACTCCTCTTATCAGCTGTTAACCAATGAGATCGCCACACCTGCTTCCTAAAATTAAAGCCCCATCTCCTTGCCTTACATCTAATTTTGGGATCCTGCCAATTGAACTATCCATCCATCCATGAAAACATAATTAAAAAAAAAAAACTTTCAGGACTGTGCTGGTAAAGAGAGGATGAGAGAGAGTGTGGAAATCAGAGGAGAGGTGGGGGGGGGGGTTGGGGTGAAAATTCCACTTAGTGTCCATACAAAGCACTTTAGCACACACACAGACACACACACACACACACACACACACATGCCTGTGAGGTCTTGGATCATCTCACAGCAGAGGAGTTGACAGGAATGATGCTCATCTGACAGATCGGACAGATATCAGACTCAAGATAAGAGGATACTCACGAGTACACAGATTGCTCTGTCAGGTAAGACCTATAATTATGTGTTTTTTTGACCATATTTATTCTCAATGAAAGATTACGAGTATATTAATGATCAGAACTGATATTTATAACTTCAATTTATTTGCAAATCTTTGTATTGGACAGAAGTGATGCATTTAACAGTCGTCTTATTAAACACTCTTCACTTATACTATACAGTATAATATTCGGATATCACGGGCTGTTTATGTTTATGTACAGTAGCTCATCAGGGTGTGGTCCTACGCCATATAAACAGTTATTTCACTACAGTAATACTGAGATCACCAACAACAATTACAACAGTGCATATAATGTGTGGCGTATGTTTAGCTTATGACATTGTTCATAGTCTTTGCCAATGAAAGCATCACTATTTTTACCGTCCACACTTAGTGTTAAACTAAAGATTGGTGCTACAGATATGAACGATTCCTCCAATCATGTGTGTTGTTGATGAGAGTTTGGGCTGATACTTTACTAACTGATCAGATGCAGATTTTCACCTGCTGGACCAGAAAACAGGTGAAAAAAAAAGTCCACTGTAAGAGAAACCTGAGCAAATCTACAGACTAGATCACAGAGACATGATGAATTACAGGTCTCTTTTTACTCCAGAGAGAAAGAAACCACCTAGCAACGACAAAGATCACCCTAGAAACACCCTAGCAACCACACAAAACAGCCAAGCAACCACACAGAATACTTTAGCAACTGCTTAACAATGCACTAAAAACCATTGACCGCATAGCAGCGTAACATCATAGCGGCAGGATTTGCAAGTGCATGCATACACACTCAAATGACGTAAGCAATCCGACATTAATAATAATGCATTCATAAATTAGTTTGTTTTTTATGTTTGAATTCATTGGTTTAATTATTTCCCCAGACTCGGCCGAGTCCACGGGCGGCGGGACATCTGAAGACATGCTGTCTGTCCCAGAGCACCTGCCCCTCAGGGACTGTTCCCGCTCAAGTTCCTGCGAGAAGCTGACGCCTCGCTCCGACAACACGGTCCTCAGCCTGTCCGGGAAAGAGATCCGCTGGACCCCTCTGCCCCCTCCAGGCAACTGCGAGTACTACTGGCACGCCATCCTCCTCATGACCTCCGGGGGCAGCGTGCTCCTCTCCGGGATGGTGCTGAGTGGACTTTACTTCGCTGATGTTTCCACCAAGGCCACCAATATTTTAGCCCCCGCCCTTCTGTCTATTGGTCTGATGGTGCTGGTGGTGGGTGTGGTTTTGATGCCCATCACACAGAAAATTAGGCATCAGAGTGCAGCGAATCGTCTCAGCAGTTTCTACAAGCTATGAGAAGAACCTAAAGCATCCAAACCCTGTCCTGGAGGGCCACTGTCCTGGAGAGTTTAGCTCCAATTTGCCTCAACACACCAGCCTGGAAGTTTCTAGGATGTGTTCGAAATCGCCCCCTATACCCTCATTCACTATTCCCTACATTACTCCACTAATATCGTTCACTTGACGGAGTGAAAGAAAACGAGTGAGTGAATTCGGACACTGAGTGCCGCAAGGGCTGCTGCTTTTGCATAGTTTGTGCTGTTTAATAATAATTTGAAACTTAGCAAACTGGCAGCACCAGTAGTAATAAAAAGATTTAACTTTGTCATGTAATCTGTGTAAACTCTGATTTAACAATTTAATAATCAATTAAAAAGGAAGTTATACCTGTATGATATTACGCTGTACCCACATTGGACCAGCGATCTGGAAAATGGATGGATGGATGATTCGGCTGCGGCGCCATCTTCTGGT
This sequence comes from Rhinichthys osculus, assembly GCA_029959095.1. Taxonomy (NCBI): domain Eukaryota; kingdom Metazoa; phylum Chordata; class Actinopteri; order Cypriniformes; family Leuciscidae; genus Rhinichthys; species Rhinichthys osculus. The sequence continues at coordinate 49,076,834 of JARWKJ010000002.1, forward strand.
CAGACGTGGGTATTAATTCGATGCGCCACTCTCACAGTTCATTATGGGTATTTCTAGCCGTTGAGTGTACATTGGTTGTACACTCGTTATTGCGGTGCATTGTGGGATTGAATGAGTGCGCTCGATAGTATCCACTATGGTTTCAGACACCATGGGTGTCCCCTCAAAGGGTATAGGGGGAGATTTTGAACACAGCCAAGTATTTCTGACAACTTTAATTAACTGGTTTATGTGTGTTTAATTGAGGTTGGAGCTGAATTCTAGATTAAATATTTTGAACAGAGAACAGTGGCCCTCCAGGAGCGGGATTGGACACCCCTGGTCAAGACCATTGTTTTTTTTTTTTTAGGCACTGTTTGATTCTGCTTCCATTACATTTCTTCTTTTTTTTTCTTTATATATATATATACACTCACCTAAAGGATTATTAGGAACACCATACTAATACTGTGTTTGACCCCCTTTCACCTTCAGAACTGCCTTAATTCTACGTGGCATTGATTCAACAAGGTGCTGAAAGCATTCTTTAGAAATGTTGGCCCATATTGATAGGATAGCATCTTGCAGTTGATGGAGTTTTGTGGGATGCACATCCAGGGCACGAAGCTCCCGTTCCACCACATCCCAAAGATGCTCTATTGGGGTGAGATCTGGTGACTGTGGGGGCCATTTTAGTACAGTGAACTCATTGTCATGTTCAAGAAACCAATTTGAAATGATTCGAGCTTTGTGACATGGTGCATTATCCTGCTGGAAGTAGCCATCAGAGGATGGGTACATGGTGGCCATAAAGGGATGGACATGGTCAGAAACAATGCTCAGGTAGGCCGTGGCATTTAAACGATGCCCAATTGGCACTAAGGGGCCTAAAGTGTGCCAAGAAAACATCCCCCACACTATTACACCACCACCACCAGCCTGCACAGTGGTAACAAGGCATGATGGATCCATGTTCTCATTCTGTTTACGCCAAATTCTGACTCTACCATCTGAATGTCTCAACAGAAATCGAGACTCATCAGACCAGGCAACATTTTTCCAGTCTTCAACTGTCCAATTTTGGTGAGCTCTTGCAAATTGTAGCCTCTTTTTCCTATTTGTAGTGGAGATGAGTGGTACCCGGTGGGGTCTTCTGCTGTTGTAGCCCATCCGCCTCAAGGTTGTGTGTGTTGTGGCTTCACAAATGCTTTGCTGCGTACCTCGGTTGTAACGAGTGGTTATTTCAGTCAAAGTTGCTCTTCTAACAGCTTGAATCAGTCGGCCCATTCTCCTCTGACCTCTAGCATCAACAAGGCATTTTCGCCCACAGGACTGCCGCATACTGGATGTTTTTCCCTTTTCACACCATTCTTTGTAAACCCTAGAAATGGTTGTGTGTGAAAATCCCAGTAACTGAGCAGATTGTGAAATACTCAGACCGCTCCGTCTGGCATCAACAACCATGCCATGCTCAAAATTGCTTAAATCACCTTTCTTTCCCATTCTCACATTCAGTTTGGAGTTCAGAAGAGATTGTCTTGACCAGGACCACACCCCTAAATGCATTGAACCAACTGCCATGTGATTGGTTAATTAGATAATTGCATTAATGCGAAATTGAACAGGTGTTCCTAATAATCCTTTAGGTGAGTGTATAACATTTGTTTGTTAATGGAAATAAAGCTGGAATAAAATAAAATGTCAGGTGAAAAACAGTATTTTCGGATCTATGGAAAAGATTTATCCAAACTCTCCTCTGTAAAATGTATTTTTTTTATCATTTCTAAAATATTCTATTCTATAATATGTTAAATTGAAAAGTTGATAGCACTTTTCACAATACATATCGTTTCAAAGCAGCTTTACAGAAAATATGTTGTCAAAATGGAACTGTTTTTCTGTCCTGCAAATGAGTGCATATATATAATTAAACATTTGCATATTTAAACATACAATTTCAGAAAACGAGTAATGTGATACATTGTCTTGATGTACAGTGATTAATCAATTGGAGAGAGTTTGGTGATATCTATTTAAATTGTTTACCCTATTCACGTAGTTTCTTGTCTTAATGGAAAAATCGCATTGTGGCTGTAAAGAGAGTCCCACTTCCTTGGCAATTACTGAAACTTTGTGTACATGTGCATTAGCTAAGCCAATGTGGTTTTGGGCCTGGTTTGTTCGATGATATTTTTGTCCGAGTTTCCTGGTGCAATTGGAACATTAGACTCAGCCTCAGACGTCTCGACCACGGACAGTTGGCTGAACGTCTGATGCATTATGGCACATAAAATGGGAAACACTTCAGGAGTTTCGAAGTCTGATTGGTTGAATTCTTCAGGATTTCTCGTTCTTTAACCACCTGCAAACAAAGCCGTCGTGAAGCCAAACCCCCTCATGGAAAAAGAAAGCCATTGTGTTTACAACTGTGACAATGAGCACTTATCAGGATCAACTAAACACTATGTGAATTAATTTCACAGCACCATTATTGCAAAATTGCACAACGTTCTTGAATGAATTGCACACCGGTCTGTTATTGTGGGGACATTAACTTTACATTTTCACACCCCTAAACATGACGCTGAACTAAACGAGCAGTAATTGGTTATTTTATGAGTCAGTTAGACGGCCTCTTGGCCAATGAAAGCTGCTAAAGAGTCAATCTGAAGGTCTGGCTATTGAATGTTGGCAAACAATTTTATATTTCTTATATTTTAATTCCTCATGAGCTGTGAACTTGCATGCCTTGAAAATATCTGTGTTGAAGCATTATAAGATGGACGCTGACTTGCTTTAATAAGGACTTTTGGATCACTGTCAACGTTGCTCAAAGTTTAGGAATTTGAAAAAATGTATTAAACAAATTGTTTTGGATGATTATGTGGGCAAAACATCTCAGCTGCATTTTAACTTTATATGCAAATTTACACTAAGGTAAAAAAAGAAACTGCATAATGTGAATGTTTATTAAAACTCGGTTTGATTATTGACCCAGATTCTTATTTACTGTGTGAGATGTATTTGTCTTTTGAATTTTTTTAAATTATAGTAATTATTAATATTGTAATTTTTGTTTGTTTTTATTGTAAATAAAGTTGCTGCCTTAATTTTTTTTAAGTAATTTCAACTTAAATTGCATTAAACCGCCTTAAAAATTAGTTGAATCTTGTTAAAACAAAACAAAAACTTAACTTATTTTGATTAGTTAAAGCATTGTAAAAACATGTGTTGTCATAACTTATTGATCATATAATTTGTTCTTTTTTGTCTTTATTTGAAATGAATCTGTGTGGGATAGATTAGGAATCCACTAAGAATCGCACAAGTCTACTGGATAAAATAAAATATCCTTTTCATTTTCATTTCATCCAGTACTTTAATTAACTTTACAAATTTAATTAGCATCCTTGTATTCCTTAAGGGGTTTTCACCATGCTAACATTAACAACATCTTATTTAAATTTGTAAAAATAGGAAGTCAAGCTGGCATAAAACCTTTTCTTTTCTCATCATACCATCCAATCAGAAAGTGTCTGAGATTAGAAACTAAAACATGACTGGACCAGAAAGATTTGTGTGGCTTTTGGTTAAAAAACAAACAAAAAGACCCGGATCTCTCATTTGAATTACTTGAGCCCACATTTGACAGGCACATTTTTAGGATGTACAACCTGACACAGAATCCAACATACTGAGGTATTAGTTTTTATTTGTTATTCAGTTTTGCTTAGCAGGTAAGCTATCATTGACTCTAAATAACATATAGTCAATAAAGAGGCAAAATAGGTGTAGCCTACTCTTTATGCTTTGTTTATTTATTTATATATAACTAGTAATATCGATGAATTAAACATGCGATGTAGGAAGGCCATTTGTTTTTTGTTTGTTTTTGTTTTTATTAATTCAATGCCATGAGAACATGAGGTATTACATATTCACATTATCACATTAACATTAGCTGCCAGGAAATTAAAGAAAATAACAAAAATAGAATTTTTAATTAGCATTACATGTTTTCAGCGCTTTTTTTTTTTTCAAAAGATTTACATATAATTTAAAATCATTTTTTAGTGAAAAAATGTGGTTTGCATTGAGCCCACTTCTTTTTATGTATATGGAATTTTAAATGAATACAAATACACAGATTTCTGTCATACACTTCAGTTTTCTACTAATAAAGGTTTTTAAATCTTTCCAAAATAATCTTGAGTAAATACAGTGGAAAAAACGAATGCAAAATCGTTTCTTTTTCTAGTGCACAAAATTCAAAGGCATATGAAATATTAAGCTTAAATCTTCCCAAAACATGCTTAGCAGGATAAAATTCTGTGAAGTATTTTGTAAGACACTTCCTTAATTTTGTTATTAACACAAAACTTGTTTGGCAATTTCCATGCTTTGACCCAAGAATAAAGAAGACCAAAATAATCTTGCTACAGGAAAAGACAAAGAGCAAAGATACATTTTTAATAATTTTTTTTTTTTTAAAGCTAAATTTTTGTTAGGATGGCTAGGCAATATTTTTTTTATTTTATGAAGACAACAAGTAACATTGGAAGGCCATTTGACTGCATTATCTTGCCGCCATCTTGACGTCACATACATGGGTTATATCCTGTATACTCATAAAAAAACAGACCAGAAAACTTTAATGAAATTAATTAAAAAGTTAAACAAGTGAGTCTTAGATGATTAAAGGTGCGATGTCACTCGTTTTTTAGGCTGAAACATTTTTTTGTCACATACAGCAAACATCTCCTCCTCACTATCCGCTCGCTGCCTGTTCCCTGAACACACTGTAAAGAAACTGGGTCTCTCTCTGTAGGCAGCCCAGGCTCCACAAACAGCAACAAAAACAAACTGGGGCAACCCGCACCATGAAACAAAACAAACAGTGTTCCAGCCAATAACCGACAAGAATGGGGGTGGGGGTTAGTGCGCGTGCACATGACGAGGGAAGTTAGCTAGAGAGATGTCCTAGACAACATTTAAGGTTATAAATATATTCTCTTGAATTTGGATATGGCCGACACACGACCAAAGAGACGACGCTCCGAAGCACAAATGGCCAAGAGGAGGGAGAAGGAGAAGCAACGCGCGAAGTCCAGAATTTACGTCGGACAAGCCTTCGAGAGGTGGCGAGAACTCCGCCGGCAGAGGGGCTTCCTATCCGACATAGAGCTGGCTCTGTTTCTGCTGGACAGGTGGGTACATCCAGCTTGCTTTTTCTAAGGACGTTCGTGTTCGCCTAACCAACACAGGGATGTAATTAGCTAGAACTGTGCAGTCAGCGCTAACCTTGGTGAATACCATAGACAGTAAAAGAAAGGTGAATACAACTTATAGGTTTCCATCAGCTAGCTATCGATCTCTACTGTGAAGGTAGGAGGAGGAGGAGGAGGAGAAGGAAGGGAGGGAGGGTCGAGCTAGCCTCCGTTTTGGTTTTGTTTGACAATACTTTGAAAGTCAACGGGAAGTGACGTCACCCAACAGAGCTTAGAGCACCTTTAAGTTTTTTTCCCACCATGCTAACATTAACAATATCTTGTTAAAGTCTTAGAAAGTCAAGCTGGCATAAAACCTTTTCTTTTCTCATCATACCATCCAATCAGAAAGTGTCTGAGATTAGAAACTAAAACATGGCTGAACCAGAAAGATGCGGCTTTTGGTTAAAAAAAAAAACACACACAACAAAAATACCAGATCTCTCATTTGAATTACTTGAGCCCACATTTGACAGGCAAATTATTAGTATGTACAACCTGACAAAGATTCCAACATACTGAGGCATTAGTTTTTTTTAGTTATTATTTTGCTTAACAATATTGACTCTAAATAACATATAGTCAATAAAGAGGCCAAAATGGAGGTGTAGTCTACTCTTTATACTGCTTAAATAGTAGTAATTGAATTAAATATCCGATGTAGGAAGGCCTTTTTTTTTTCTTTTCTTTTTTTTGCTCAAACGTAAACAACAGTATACAAAGTATACAAAACATACAAAGTATACAAAACATACAACTTAATATTACCCTTGCCAGGGGGATAGGTAGGCTATCACATACATTCAAACAAATTGTAAGTTATACAAATATTTCTAGTTTTTATAGCCTTTTTGTTCAATGAACCACTAATTAATTTTATATACGATAACATATCACAAGAAAAATGTTTAAAGGCCGGTTTTTGTTTTATATATTTGCATTTGTGGATATAGAATTTAGCTTGCACTATTAGTAAATTTATAATAAAGAACATATCTTCTTTACTTTGTTTTCTAAAAAAAAAAAAAACACAACATTTTCCCACTTCAAAGTAAAGTCCTTGTAAAGTTCTTTCATAATAAACCTGCAGAAGTCCTTCCAAAAGGTTGTGGAGTGTGTGCAGATCCAAAAAAGGTGCTGGATGGTCTCAGGGTGATTTCCGCAAAAAGAACAGTTCACATCAATGTCCCTTTTGAATTTTGTCATATAGTGGTTAGCAGGGTAGTACTTATGGATAATTTTAAAAGAAATTTCTTTGACCTTGTTTGTAACAAAAAACTTATTGGGAATTGTCCATACTTTTTTCCAATTAATATCATTTACAAAAGAATTCCAGTATGAAACAACATATGGGACAGATATCACTTCTTTCTGAAACAAAGACCGTACATATTTATTGTTATTTTTAGAAGAGGTCAGACAAATTTTACCTACATCTGAATCAATTGGATTATAGAAAGGAACAGAAGAGATATTAAAATCAACACTTCTAAATAGCATTTTGACACCAGAAGGTATAGCAGAAGGCCATTTGACCGCGTTGCCTTGCCGCCGGAGTGACGTCACAAGGGCGTTCCCCCTCGTGCGCGCCAGGTGAGTCTCACCTGAACTCGGCAGATCTTCCGCGATACCGACAGGAGCGGCTGCATCCTTCTCCTGAAGGTGAAGATGAAGGAGCTGCGGTGCATCGGCACCTGTTTGCTGTTATTCGTCATGGCGATCGTCTTCGACGTCGTCGGTGTGATCCTGCTGTTCGTCGGCGTGTTCGCGGACGTGCGGCGGAACGGCGTGTTTTACGGGGATTTCCTCATTCACACCGGCGGGCTGCTGCTGTTCGCCAGCCTGGCCTGGTGGCTCATGTGGTACGTGGGAAACATCAGGGTGGAGGAGGAGGATGAGCGTGTGGAGCGCGGGTCGAGCGCGGCGCGCAGCGTCAAAGAGCTCGCGAGGAAACTCACGGAGAGACTCTCCAAAACACACAACAGCGGTGAGAAGCTCACAGACAGAAACAACATTTTCATGAATCATTGAGAACTTTTTGTAATCTCCAAAGAACCATGGCGGTAACACTTTACAGTAAGGTTCATTAGTTAACTTGAACTGAGAATGAACAATACTTATACAGCATTTAGTCATCTGAGTTCATATTCATTTCAACATTTACTAATACATTATTAAAATCAAAGGTTGTATTTGTTAACATTAGTTAATGCATTGTGAACTAACATGAACAAACAATGAGAAGCTGGATTTTTATTAACTAACATTATCAAAGATTAATAAATACTGTGACAGATGAATTTCTCATGGTTAGTTCATGTTAGTTAATACATGAACTAATGAACCTTATTGTAAAGTGTTACCAAAAAATGTTCTATCTTCATAAAAAAAAGGCTTCTGTTAAAACTAAAGTTATGGAGTCTAAGGACATGATGATGGGAAGAAAAATATAGGCTATTTAAATGCTGCATAATATGATTCTTAAGATGAAAATAATAAGTTGTGGGAATACAACTAATTCAAGCTACTTGAAATTTTATTTTTTTCCTCCCATCTCATTTTTTTTTCTGTCACCGTCTGAGTATAAAGAACGATTGAAGAAAATATCTTAAAGTGCATGCATCCTTATTCTTTAGAGCTTTTTATTTATTTATGTTTAGTATCATTTATTTTTTTCAAAAATTCAATTTAAGGTTAAATACTAAATTAAAAATGAAATGATTCACTCCTATAAATAAAGGTTATTTATTGGCATCGAAGGTTCCATGAAGAACATTCATATAATCTTTCCATTCCACAAAAGATTCTTTAGAATATTAAAATGTTCTTCACACTAAGAAAAAAACCTGAAAGGTTCTTTCCGGAACCCTTATGGTTCTTCTATGACATCACTGCGAAATCCCTTATTTGGAACCTTTATTTTTAAGAGTGTGTCCATTTCCAGTCTGTATATCCTCATGTGTGTGTGTGTGTGTGTGTGTGTGTGTGTGTGTGTGTGTGTGTGTTGATCTTTATATTGAATCTAGCCATCTGTCTTTGTTTTGCACAGGTGAGAAAACCAGAAGCACCTCTTCCACGATTCGAAACGTGACGTGGGGCAAATCCACATATTTCCCAGGACACAAGGATCTTGATTTGATCAAATGTGATGAACTGCCCAAAGAAAAGTCGGGTGATGATCAGTTCATGTCCTACCAGAATCAAGGATACGAGGATGAGGAGTCAGGCAAAGCAATCCCAGGTGAGGACTCTGAATCAGATGTGAGCAAATGCGATGAAGAATCTCAGGAGAAAAAGCCAAAAGTAGATGAGTTCACCTGTTACCAGAATGAAGGGTATGAGGATTCAGAATCAGGCGGGAAACCTCAGGAGAAGAAGCCGGATGATCAGACGGAGCCACAGAGTTTCGATGATCTGCTGTGAAAAGAGGCGAGTAAATATGAACCCTACATAATAAAGGCACTTCAATGAAGTTCAATTCAACAAAATAAACTCGCATGTGACATGAACTCTACAAAGTTTCATGCTGTGCCCATGACATTTTCATACATAAACATCCGTGTCTATTTTAGCTGGTGTGTAATTGTTTACCAAGATGCAAATCTGCAAATCTAAACCTACTAGTTATTTACATAGGATCCTAATGTTGTATTTAGATATGTTATTTATATGTACACACTTCCATGCTTCTTTATTCAATGATTGGGTAACACTTTACAATAAGGTTCATTAGTTAACTACCTTAGTTAACATGAACTAATGAACAATACTTCTACAGCATTTATTAATCTTAGTTAATATTAACTTCAACATTTACTATGCATTATTGAAAGCAAATGTTGTATTTGTTAACATTAGTTAATGCACTGTGAACAAACAATGAACAGCTGTATTTTTATTAATATTAACAAAGATTAATAAATACTGTATTGTTCATGTTAGTTAACACATTTACTAATGTTAACTATTGAACCTTATTGTAAAGTGTTACCAATGATTGTTTATTGTTAGTGTTTTGATCATATATTTAGACCATTATCAAGATACCAAGCAAAGATACCATTATCAAAATTGAAGCAAACTCACTAATTAATTCATGAATTTATGTAAGGCATGATTTACATGGGAAGTTGTTCTACTCGTGAATGAGGCCTGATATCTTTTCACACGGAAGTTTAAGAAAACTCTTCTTATTTTCCAGGTCCTGCAACAATGACTGAATTAGCCGAGAAGTCTTCAATAGTCTTCAACTATTTGCCATCCGCAGTACGCTTAGATACTGCACACATTTTTAAACGGGGTCTGAATTATAGAATTACGGCTTTAATGTACTAAAACACAACTGTCGTGTTTATATGGAGTGGTCAATTCATATGAAAAATTAGAGTATCGTGCAAAAGCGCATTTATTTCAGTAATTCAACTTAAAAGGTGAAACTAATATATTATATAGACTCATTACATGCAAAGTGAGATATTTCAAGCCTTTATTTGTTATAATTTTGATGTTTATGAAAAACCCAAATTCAAAATTAGAATATTGTGAAAGGGTTTTCATAAGCCGTAAGCCATAATCATCAAAATTATAACAAATAAAGGCTTGAAATTTCTCACTTTGCATGTAATGAGTCTATATAATATATTAGTTTCACCTTTTAAGTTGAATTACTGAAATAAATGAACTTTTGCACGATATTCAAATTTTTCTAGTTTTACCTATATATATATATATATATATATATATATATATATATATATATATATATATATATATATATATATATATGGAGTGGTCTATTCATATAACCACTCTTTACTGATATCTGTGGCTTATGTAATGGAATTTAGTGGTGTCACCAAACTGGTCAAATGAAGTGAACTCTTACTTTGCACATTATTTACTCACTTTTATACGCTTTGGCAAAACTGTTGGCAAATTACCTCCAAAAAGTGGAGGTAACACCAACAAATGTTGGATCATTTCAAAATGACCAATGTGGGTCAATATATCAGTCGATCGCTATTTTATTGTGTGATGTTGTGTCCACTTGTGTCGTGTTTCTGTTGATATTCTGTGTCGTTTCGAAGTGAAACTCAGGTACAGCCCTTGTTTTTGCACGTCCTCATTTGTGAATTCACGCATCGCCTCATGCATTGTAGGAATCCATTTCCCTTTCAAAGCGGCAGCTGGGCGTCCATGCAAACTCCTCCACAGAGTCAAGTCATTTCACTTGTTAGCCAATCAACAGTCAGCGACCAAACCAGTCCGACAGCAAATGCTTCAGCCTGAAATTTCAATACTTTAGTAGTGCTTTAGTGGAAAGGGAGCCAAATATGCATGTTATTTTATTGCTAAATATTGTGGCATAGAACTACAGTATATGAAGAATTATATATTGCCAGATCATGAAATTTCAAGATGTGAAACATATATTTTAATATAGATTATATTTTCAGTAATGAGTGAGGCATGCGTGTGTGTACATGAAGAATTGTATGATGTAGTGTATGTAAATATAAAACATGTAATCTTGCTTTCACTGTACCAATGTAATATGAAATGTCTTTAGCTCAAGTTTGTATAAACAATCCACAATATCAAATTAAACCACGGTCCACATTTCACCCTTAATGACTGTATTTTTTTTTTTTGCTTATTGGTGTTTTTTGTTAGTCAAGAATCACTTGACACAATCAGGGTTATTGAACCCATAATCTTGAGTATTGAAGGATTAGTTCACTTCAAAATGAAAATTCTGTCATCATTTACTCGCCCTCAAGTTGTTTCAAACCTGTATGTATTTCTTTCTTCTGTTGAACACAAAAGAAGATATTCTGAAGAAAGTTGGTAACCAAACAGTTGATGGACCCCTTTGACTTTCTTAGTATGATTTTTTTTTCTATAGAAGTCAATGTATCTGATCTGCTTTTGTCTTCAACAGAATTGAAATTGAATGATCCCTAAAACCAGGTGCCTTGCTGAAATGTGCATTGTGACTAATCTGTGACTAATAGAAGTTGTTTGAGTATTACATAACTCAAAACCACTCTTAATGCCACATCCGCAGTTGTTCTTTGACAAAGGCTTTTAGAAGGATCTGAATCTGTTCACTTCACAGTTGGTCCACTTTCATTGTGAGGAAAACTGTGTTTATATGCATAAAAATAGAGTCTTGACGCATTTGAGGCGGTTGGACTTGTTTTGGTGGTTGCAAAGCATGTTGTCAAAGGAATGGACTAGGTAAGAATGTGGGTGAGCTGCTTCATAAAAGCCTTACAAAAGAAAGGGTTCCTGTCATTTATTCATTCATTCTTTAGTGTCATCAGCCTGCTGTACATCTGTTGGCTCTCCTTACTTGAGCTTCTCCAAGATGGGCTGCAAGGAAAGAGTGGGACGGTGCTTTATCTTTCTCTTCTTGGCCATTCTGTTCGACGTTGTCGGATTGGCTCTCTTGCTCATTGGTATTTTTGCACCTATCAGTTTTTGGGACTTTTTTGTCCTTTCTGGACCGATCATCATCTTCCTTAGTCTGGTGTTTTGGATCTTTTGGTACATGGGGAACCTCACAGTACCGTACCGTGAAATCCTGCCCAGGTGAACATGGATAAGAGGAGGAATATGGACTGGAGAATTTGAAAATATGAACTCTTGGAAGTCGAAGGAACTCCGTGAAACGACCAACAGAAAGGATGACGTGTCACTGCCGGAGTCAACCGTTGAACCATCATTGGGGGCACTTGTCTTGGGAGTTAAAAGCTTGGGAATTTGTTTTTTCCATCTCAAGATGCTTCAAGAATGAGAAAAGTGGAGTGATATCCTGACAATGAATTTTAATGGCAGAGACTTGGCCAAAAAAGAGAGGAAGATTCTTCAATTCGATCTTGAATTCTTGTTCATTTTTAGCCATTACATTTTTCCTGATTATGAAAGACTTATTGCTGAGTATCACATAAATAGTTCTTGACTCTTTTGGGGAGATCCTGTCATGCACTTTATGGAAAACATTGGAAAACCTCAGGTGAAGTGCTGAGCCCATAGACACTGATCACTGTACTGAAAGCTAACTATTTATTTTCTTTTCATGTCTTGCCTTTTCCAAAGATTTTACTTCCGTTTACAGGCAAACAAAACAATTATTATTATTCTTTTCATTATAACCAATAAGAGCAGAAAATGGTGATGCTGAATGTGAACACCTGTACTGAAATCATGCTGTGGTTACTTTGAATGTTTCATATAAGATTAAATTTATAAAATTATGTTTTTGTTTGGTCAATGACAGTCAGGGGCGTCGTCTTTTATGATCTTGTGTTTTGGTCAGATGGCTTTCTGGAAACCAGATGAACTGGAAATGCCAGCACAAACGTCAGCATTGAATGGGAGAGATCCACCCTGTATGCATGACTCAGGATATATGCTTTTGTTATTTTACATGAAGTGCTTCCTCTTATGGTGTCCACCATGTTGAGATCATATGGCAAGTCCAATAGTACACATTTCTCATGGTGATACCAATATTACTTTTCAGTGTTCAGTTCTGAAGACATTTTTGTTTACTTTGGTACGATAAACACTTGATGTCCAATGTAACTTTTGGATACTGAAGCAAAACCAATTGAGTCCAATTGACTTACGTTGGTTGCAGAAAGTCTGCAAAGTTTTAAAGATCAAAGTGCACGATATATCTACGTAACAATGTAAGAAATTTGCATAATGCCTGGCTTTGGTCTTGATTGGCTGCCGTGAAACAATGTCTACTTTGACCCTCAAACACTGTAGTTGTAGCTGAGACTGTAAGGGTTTGGTTCGTGTTGTCGGCATGTCGAGAAAACAACTGTTTTCCGAGCTGTGAATCCACTGTGCATGCACTTCAAAAGGATGAGGACTCACGCTGGAATTGATATATATATATAAAAAAAGAAGACATCGTTCGTAACACTGTGTATAAAGTGCTGAGGAAAATCTAGAGCTGGAATTCAGATATGGTAATAGACAAATAGTTTCCGACACGCACTGTAAGTGGCCGACTAATCACAACAGACTGAGCCATCTGACCAATCAGAGCAGAGTAGACCAATCACAACAGACTGAGCCATCTGACCAATCAGAGCAGAGTAGACCAATCACAACAGACTGGAACATCTGACCAATCAGAGCAGAGTAGACCAATCACAACAGACTGGACCATCTGACCAATCAGAGCAGAGTAGACCAATCACAACAGACTGGGCCATCTGACCAATCAGAGCAGAGTTGACCAATCACAACAGACTGGGCCATCTGACCAATCAGAGCAGAGTAGACCAATCACAACAGACTGGGCCATCTGACCAATCAGAGCAGAGTAGACCAATCACAACAGACTGGGCCATCTGACCAATCAGAGCAGAGTAGACCAATCACAACAGGGGCACGTTCAAGGTCAAAACGGTGCGCAACGTTTTGCTATGTTTTCCGGGTTGAACGTCATGTTTCCTGGAAACGGCGTGCACCATTGTGCAACGGGGTTTGAGATACGTTTTCTCTTGTTTGGTGGGTGTGTCAGAACTGCAGTCCAATCAGCAGCAACATGTGTATAAAGCACGCGGTATTAAAGTGAACTCGCACAATGGGTTCAAGGAAAGTAATTTACAAATGTGTTCGATGCAGCTCGGTATACGCAACAACTGAGGATATTAGAAGACATGTTTCTCGTAAGTTTTATTGTAAAAATATAGGATCAACATGATGTAGTTTTTTTTATATTTTTAGCTTCATTGCAAGTGTATGACATTTGGTATAGAAATAAATAATGGTAATTAAGTGCTTTTCCTAAAAATGAGAAAGAAAATACAGGTTATGAAAACAGTATGAACTACAAATAAAGTCAGTATGTGAGGCTAAATAGATGTGTTTTAGTCTGAATTAGGTAAGATGTGTGCTTCCATTTCAGTTTCCACAAATCCCTTCACTCGATTGGGATGTTCTCTTGTGTTCTGGGCGGCAAGTGCAGTAACTGTAACATCGGGCATATTTTGTAGTATTAAACACATATTTATACCGACTTCATCAGGCTCCGAAAATTCTTCACAAAGAACACAAAGAATGGCCTTCTCAGCTGCCATAGTTGCAACTCTTGCGTCATCAGAACAGTGTGTTCAACGCATCACCGTTTCTGTTTAAAAAACGTTGTGCAACGTTTTGTCTGGGCTGAACGCAGCCCAGACTGGGCCATCTGACCAATCAGAGTAGAGTAGACCAATCACTACAGACTGAGCCGTCTGACCAATCAGAGCAGAGTAGACCAATCACACAACAGACTGGGCCATCTGACCAATCAGAACAAAGTAGACCAATCACAACAGACTGAACCATCTGACCAATCAGAGCAGAGTAGACTAGTGCTGCCACTAACGACTAATTTTCTAACGACTAATCTTTCTAAAGGGCCAAAACATAAAATGTCACCTGTTCAAAAACATTAATTTATTAACAATCTAAGCATTAAATATCTGCATTTCCATTAGGCTATTCCATATTAGTCAGAGTCCTAATCTAATCCTCTAATAACAAACATGTATGTATTACTTAAATTAGCTCTTTGTTCTGCCTTAAAAAATGTACAGTAAGCTAATAATGATTAATCTATGTACATTTCTGAAAAGCATAACTGATAACATCACTCTGAATAGTAAAGTAGATGCAATGCATTTTCTGTGAAAAGCGCTATACAAATAAATTGGAATTGAATTGAAAGAGTCTGGACTATGAGTCGTGCTGAAAGCAGGCAGGCACGCAGTTATGTAGCTCGCGTTTACACTTGCGTGCATGGCGGGACCGTGCCGCGGTTCGCGTGAATGTGAAAGCAACACGGACTCGGGAGCGCTTGTTCAGGAAGTTAAGTAACCTGCCCATGCGTTTTAGCTGATTATGATGCATTTAGTTAAATAAAACACATGTAATTAAGGGATGATAGTGTTGATGATTTACCTTGGATACGCAAGAGTTGAGTCTGCAGTGTATTCGCGCATTGCGCGTGCAATCGGGGCAATACATTTGGAAATCTGTCTCCTCAAAAGAGTCCGTTTGAAAAACACAATACCGGTATATTGACCCGCGTTCTGTTTTCTATCATGCGCCGTGCACGTTTGCGATGGCATAAGATACACGCAAACTCAACAGGGTTCGATAGAATTGAGTGTGAAACCAGACCAACGCTGCGGGGGGCGCCGGGAACAATCGCGCTCGCGCTCGCGCTCGGACTCGGACCGCAGCAAACGAGCCCACTGTGAAAGCTCCGTCACCTGCCTCCGCAATTTTTCATATCAAAGCAGTGAAGGCGGGCGGGAACGTGAAGGAAAATTATAGCAGATAAACCAGCAGGGCGCGCACAGCGCACAGGCTGGTGTGTGGAGGTGAATTACAGTGAGTCGTTTGTGACGGGAGACCAAAAATAAATAGCGGTCAATAGTAAAACGACACGTCGACTAAAAAAATTGCCGTCGACTAATTTGCATGGTCGATTACGTCGACTAAGTCGACTAATCGCGGCAGCAATAGAGTAGACCAATCACACAACAGACTGAGCCATCTGACCAATCAGAGCAGAGTAGACCAATCACAACAGGCTGAGCCATCTGACCAATCAGAGCAGAGTAGACCAATCACAACAGACTGAGCCATCTGACCAATCAGAGTAGAGTAGACCAATCACAACAGACTGGGCCATCTGACCAATCAGAACAAAGTAGACCAATTACAACAGACTTTGCCATCTGACCAATCAGAGCAGAGTAGACCAATCTTTTCGTTTTAATTTAAAAAATATTAAACATTAATTCGTGACTTCAGGCAATATGCGCATATACTCTGATTATCTTTGCTGTATGTATTTGTATCTAAAATACGACATAAAAAGACAACCCTCTTTGTTACAAGTCAGTTTTAATGAACAATAATAGCCATTATAAAAGTATAAGTATAAAGTGTAAGAAATTTATACAATAGGAAATTTAGACAAGCAAACAATTCAGTCAAAAATACAAAGTCAACGAAAGTTATGAAACTCTGCCCTCAGCCAAAACAATATGTCCTGGGAACAAATAATATATTCATGAGACCAAAAATCACCCGTTAGATATACATAAAACGAATTATATCTCATATTTAACCATTATAGATTTTTTTCTTTATAAATAAACCAGATTTGAGCTTTAAAGGGTTAGTTCACCCAAAAATGAAAATTCTGTCAGTAACAGTAATATAAATCCTCCAAAAACGGCACAAATGTTGAGTAAAAACATTAATAAACAGAGTTAAAAAACAACAACAACCTATTATTCTGTTACAAAATTAAATGTTATTGTCTAGGGTCCCTGGAGACCCCAAAGATAACTAGTGTCGGCCCAAATGAAGATAATCAGAACTCAGAAGTGGGACTGAGAACACAGGGAGCGCATTGAAAATGATACGGTTGCAAGAAAAGCATATCTTGCAAAAGAAAAGAGAGGTGATGAATCTTGTTAAGTAGTTATTATATTGTTTTCCATTCAAGTTGCTTTTAAACATTTTGATGAATACATTTTTGATAGGCCTATTTTAAAGGCACAGTAACATGTAAGATTTGTGTAATAAAATATCCAAAAACTACTTGCAAATTGTGATATATTTCATGCAGTTTGTTAAATGTTTGTAAATCCAGAAAAATTCCCATTTTAAATAATGGCTGGTTTTTTTTACTTTATTTTTTCCTTGCAAAACATACAGAGATGACATGTTTATGGCATACGACTCACTATACAATATGGTATTAACAATATGTTCCATGTCATCAGAATACAAATGAGAAAAGAAGAGTTAAAGAGCTAAAAAGTTTAGTTACATTGTACAAATTGAAGATGTTTACTTGCTTTCTTATTTACTGAAAATGTAATTATATTGAGATACTTTTTAAGCTCTTTCAAAAACAGAAAAAAAAAAAGTTTTTAAATAATGGTCGTCCCTTGTCATTGTCGCCTATAAATGACGTAATTTTCGCGCTATGCTCGGTTTCCGCTTGTAGAAACCACAGTATATATACATAGATGCCTCATTAGCTGCCGTTTCTATGGTTTCAATGGGCCGCTATACGTTATAGTCGCCAATGAGGATTCTATGTTTTCATATACATCTATGCTACAGTATCTAGCACGCCGCTGTAGTGTTGTGTTGTTCAGTCATCATCATGGATCACAATTATTCATTGGCGATTACAGAAATTCCCCAAAAACGTAAACGTAGACCATCAGAGGCAAGAAGGCTTTGGGACAAACGGAGAAATAAAACCAGGGTAAATATCGGCGTGGCGTTTTGCAGATGGAGAGAACTTCGAGACAAACTTAGAATTGACAAAGACTCCACTCTCGCATGCTTTCTAATAGACAGGTAAGCAAATATGCTATACTATTTATTGTACAACTCAAATAATAGTCATTTGATGACTTCAATACATGGTTTTCTCGGCAACGTCATCACTGCTTGCGCACGCAACCGGGAGGCAGTTTCGTGAGTAGTTTTACTATGGTAGTAGGCTAGTGGCATATTAGTGGTGGTGTCTGTAAGTGAAAATGCCAAGGAGTTGTTGCGTGGTTAATTGTACCAACAGAGCCAGCGCTGGGTGTCGGATGTTTAACATCCCTAGGGGGAAGCATACTTTTGCCCAAAACCGGCGGAAGTTATGGCTTCAAGCTATTAGTAGGGCAGATTGGGGTCAAGATGGTCCGAGAGGAGGTGAGAGTGTCTGCAGTGCACACTTCATAACTGGTAAGTGTTTTGTTTGATAGCTATCTTAATTCTCTATCTATGATTTTGAGTTTGCACTGTATGCTCGTCCATGTTCACGTTCATTCATCAAACTTATCATTCAAAAAGGACGTTGCTTTGGTTCAGTGAATCTGGTGGTAGCAGCTAAAGATAGTTTGCGGTTTGATATTCAGATTTCGTTTCGCTATATGGTCCCGCAGTGCGTAGACATGCAAATATTATGTCATGTCGTTATTCATGATTTGTGAATTCGTGTGACAGGGTCCTCCGGTCCAAAATCAGTGCTTTCCCCCCTGAATTTTTATTTTAAAATGCGTATAGCTCCAAAAGTCGGTCACTATGAAGACTGAACCCAGTGTCATCTGGACATGCTAGATTTGTGAAAACTTTCACAGTTCATTTTGGGTCAGTTAACCCTTTGGGTATAGTGTTTAACTTAATCATTCTGATTTGTGAGAACTTTCACAATAACTATACCATTCCACTGATCTATATAGAATGACTGGATAGCTCATGACGTCATAAACAAGCCACCGCGCCGCCATATTGTGATTCCCTAGTGAGCTCACGCGTTCTATTGAATCTGATTTGACTGAGAAAACATTGCATAACGAGACACCGTCTTTAAATCTAAAGTCTCTCTGAACAGTCTTACAACGCAAACATCCTAAGCATTTAAATGGATTTTTGTTTAAAGTCGGAAATTATTCCTGCTTACTAAAAATTAAGTATATGTGAATTGTGAACTTAAAATTGAGCTATTTCTGATTTTGTTTTACAGATAGATCAGTAGTCTGTTCAAGTATTTGATTAGTTAGCAAGAACATGTCCAGGAAATGCATAATACAAATTGTATGGGTTAATGTACACCTGTTTCACCTCTTATTTACCCCTTATTTACACTGCACACGTCTGCGGCGCGTTTACAACTGCAACACGGCTACCGGAGCTGATCGCGCCCACAAATCGGCAAATCACGTGGAAATGCTCCTGGTGTGAGTTGACACCGCGGGTGAAGGTAGGAATAAAACATTGTCGGAGCCATAATGCGCCGCAGATGTGTGCAGTGTAAATAAGGGGTTTACACATAGGCCTACTCCGTTTGCAGTGCATATTTTTTTACCATACCCATGTCAACAGGTTGGAGCTTTCACCGTCCTGTGCGGTGCGTGCAGAGATCATTTGTGCTGCAGGCGCTGAATTAAAGTGACAGCGCATGGTTCGTGGTCAAACTGAACACGGATTGACATGAAAATATTAAATATATGCATTTAATTAAATTTATAAGAAGTAATGCATTGAATAATACGTTTATTAGGTTTAAACTTGAATACGTCTGTGAAAGAATGCATAGTAGGCTATTTTTTTTTTTTAAACAACACGGAAATAGCGACAATTGTGCATATAAATTACTATATATGGGCTTAAAGTACAACCTGTGAGCAGTTTTTCAAGATCCTTTTTACACTTGTTAATGCGCAGCGGGTCATCTTAAAAGTCCCGTCGGAGCTACCTATCTCTGTATAACGGCCGTTGGAGCCCCTCTGCTGGTAGGGAATCGTAAGATGGCCGCTCGAACACTTCCGGTGGCTTCACTGCCTGGTGGCAGTTTAGAACGTCATGAGCTATCCAGTCATTATATAGATCAGTGTACCATTCATGTTTTACAAGACATGGAAAAACTAATACAACTTTTGTATTTGCTGACATAACATTTTTTCAACAAAAAAAAAAAGCACATTATTTTAGGGTAGGCCTACTGTCATTTTCCTTTTCATTTACATGATAATGGTTTGTCAGTATAATCTGTCTCTTCGCTACAAACTTAGTTTTTGTTTACATTCCTTTCATGTGGCTATCTACTCAACTTTTATTATCACTTTTTTATATATTTTCTGTATTCTGGTCCATTTCAATGTCAGTTTTGTTTTGTGCTACTCATGTTGTCTCCCTCTTCAGTCTTTTCAAGTTCTGTCGGTCTTCTACTGTCTTACTCACCAGTGGTTGTACTGGTTCCTGTCTGATTTTGTCTCAAAACTCAAAACTATTTTCCGCATTCCTGTCTAGCGGACTTACCAACTGGTTTACGGGCAAGAGCTTTGCTGTGAAAAAAAAATCACAAATCTAGCATGTCAAGATGAAACTGGGTTCAGTCTTCTAAGTGACCGACTTTGAGCTATACGCATATTTAAAATTAAAATTCAGAAAAAAACACACTGAGGACCGCGTCACACGAATTCACAAATCATTAATTGAGTAAATGTTAATATAAAACATTAAGAAAGTAATTATTGCTAATCTGTCATGTTTTTTTCTATCAGGGGAGCCATCCTTTGACTGTGATAGTCCAGACTTTGTTCCCTCCATATTCCCTCATAGCAGCTTTACCAGAGACAGTGCTGGAAAGGTGGCAAGGTCTGTCCGTTGCGTATGTATATATGTATAGCGTAGGGATCTGGCAAGATCTCACCTTTGCTGAGAGAGTAAGTTTTTTAATATAATCGGCACGGTCGGAGGTACTAAGGCTTCCCACGTAATCCATGGTCAAATCTTTGATTTACAGTACAGTATTTAGTGTATGTGTGCAGTCATGAAATGTGGCAGGTCGTAAAGTAACGTTAACGAGCGTAACGTAACTTGTATAAAAGCAAATTCGGGCTGTCCAGTAGATGCTGCACTGCTAACACTGGCTATTACATTACTAGCCTAACATGATCATTCATACATGTATCACAGTAACACTGCAAAATAAAAGACAGACAAACAGATCCAACTAAAATCATGTTTTATTGAGTCAGCAGTTATATACAAACAATAAGGAAAGCTTCAATACTTAAGGTTGTTGCAGTAGCGGACCCGCTCACCAATCTGGGTTGCTGCCTCTGGTATGCGCACACACCCTGTAATGTTTGTAAACAGGAAACCCATGTATAGATTATTAATTTTCTTTTAGTACAATTTTTTTACCGCCTTTTTTCAATTGTCCAGTCTGTATCACATTTTCACAACTCTAAACACAATTAGCACAACATCCGTCTGTTGTAACCGTACCATTTACACAATTCGTGTAGTTTACACTGACTCAATATACAGTCAATTAACACTTTCTAATATGTTTACATTTTCTTTTTTTAGCTTACTCAATACCAAAATCATGGATCTTTCTGGTCTTATACACAGGTTTCCTGTTTACAAACATTACAGGGTGTGTGCGCATACCAGAGGCAGAAAGCCAGATTGGTGAGCGGGTCCGCTACTGCAACAACCTTAAGAACTGAAGCTTTCCTTATTGTTTTTATTGTTTAGTGCTGACTCAACAAAACGTGATTTTAGTTGGATCTGTTTGTTTGTCTTTAGTTTTGCAGTGTTACTGTGATATACAGTGTGTATGAATTATCATGTCAGGATAGTAATGTAATAGCCAATGTTAGCAGTGCAGCATCTACTGGACAGCCCGAATTTGCTTTTATATAAGTTACGTTACGCTCGTTTATGTTACAGACACCACCACTATGCTACTAGCCTACCACACGAAACATGTCTTTTTTCTGCGTCCCGGTCGCGTGCGCAAGCAGTGATGACGTTGCCGAGATATCCATGTATATACAAATGCTTAAAACACAGCATGACAGAAATGAAGACCTAATGTTCCAAAACTTTAATATTGTATAAAGCCTCTACTTCTGCAACATCAGCAGCTCAAAAATACTAAAAAAGAATATATTAAAAATATTGAAACAACTGATAAATAGATCACTGAAATATTGAGAAATAGCTGGATCCAATCTTGGAGGCATTGGTCAAGTGTTGGAAGTTTTACACGGTAAAAAAGGACTCTTTGAATTGGTTTTGTTCAATGTGGATGTCAAACAACTGACAGAAGCAGAGAGAGAGAAAAATATATTTGAGTGAGGGAGAGGAATAGTTGTGGAACCTATGAAAGCTTTTTTCCGCCATCAGAAATAACATAAAAAAGGTAATTATGACTTTTTAATCTCACAATTCTTACTTATTTCTTCTTCTCTCAATTCCTAGTTTATACCTTACAATTCTGAAATTCCTCACAAAAAGTCAGAATTGTGAGATTAAAAAGTTACAATTACCTTTTATGATTTGTTGTTGATCAAAGCTTACACTAAAAGGAAACTGAATTATAAAAAACAATGGATTTCATATTGTCTGCAGGTAGAACTGAAACGTGACAAGTAATGCAGATTTCATAATGTCATCAATTGTTAGTATTTTGACAGTCATTGCGCTATACGATTGACTATATGTTCATGTTGGAAAGAAAACTAGTGCTAGTGTTTTGACAGAATGATTGTATTTTGAGTCGGTTTTGCTGTGAGTATAGAAAAAGGTTTTGAGCACTGTAAAATTTAGAGTTTGTGTTTATTTAACAAAATGTGGTTTTTGGACAGAAAATTAACTATTTGGCCAATTGTGTGATGTTGTTGCTGTCTTAAGAGTTTGGAAAAAGTACTTCAAGTATTGATAAACGCTTGTTAGCAATTGTAAGAAACTGTAAATGTGTAAAACTGCACATAATTAACACCAAATTATTTGGCAAACAGTCACATATCAGTAACAGGCTAATATAGCATTACATTTCACGTTCCTTGCAGCCAATTCATTACAATGACATATAACAGTGTGATCAAACGTACAGGTAATACAAAAACTAATTTATTATCTCATCCATGAACATAATTCGTGTTTTAAGCTGATAATTATTTTTGTTTCAATACAAAACATAACTTTGTTGTTATTCGATTACAGTGTATCTAATCAATCTATTCCAGTTCCCGATGTCATGTGATTTATCATGTTTTTGACCAATTTACTACTTTTACTTCAAAGGAGTTCAACTGTTGACTAAAAACTATTTATATTTTGTTTTATATATGTAGTTGAAATGCAAATAAATTCAGTGTCCAGCATATTCCCTGCCATTATAAATGTTGTCAGGTGGAACAACCGATATTCATCAGGTACTGGTGCAAACATGTAAATCCGTGTTGTATCAGCGATTTCAGGCCCAAACAAAAAGCTCACATTCATCTAATCTTTCCTAACGATCCGCTAGCTGCACGTCCCATAAGCAGGCCGTCAAAAAAAACGCGTCTCTGTGGGCAGCCTAGGCTCTGAGATCTGCACACAAAAACAATTGGGTTCACCAACCACTCAAAACCAAAATAAATAGTGTTCCAACCAATCACCGACAGGGGGCGGTTGTTGTGACGTCTTGCGCTCGTGCACGGCTGCACGCGAAATCGGAGCTGAAGAAAAAGCCAGCGTCTAATCAACCATATAGACATGATAAATATGCTATCAACGAACAAGAGAAATTGACCATGGCTGAGTCAATCCCCAAGAGGAGGAGGAGGATTAGGTCGAGGGACTACCATCGTGTTTATTCAAAGACACGAATAGTTATCGGGAAGGCTTTTGAAAGGTGGAGAGAACTTAAAGAACTGAAAGATTTTAAATCGGACGCCGAGGTTGCGCTGTTTCTTCTGGACCGGTGAGTAGCTGCTAGTGCTGACATTTTTCAGATGTGAACTGTGTGTGAAAATATCAACACCCAACATCAGCGTTGGGAGGCTGTAGCTCTTGGGAAGCAGCCCGACCTCTCCCTCTTCCTCTCCCTCGTACAGAACTGTAGGTAAATAAATGATAATAGGCAACGTTATGACACTTAGCTGGGAGAAAAGCTGGAAGCGAGCCATGTAACTTAGTTGATAACATAATGTTCTGCATTAGCCTATTTTAGAATACACAATATTGACTGTGCAAGTAACGAATATTATATTTACTTGGTTATAAAATGTTACAAAAACAACTACAATGACTTACCCAGCAGAATGAGCCATCATTGAGGTGGAACGTCGATCTGAATATCGTGTCTGTCGCTTTAAAAGTTATATCAGCGATTTCAGGCCCAAACATAAATGATCACATTCATCTAATCTTTCCTAACGATCCGCATGCTGCCCGCCCCATAATCAGGCTGTCAAAAAAAAACGTCTCTGTGGGCAGCCTAGGCTCTGAGATCTGCACACAAAACAAATGGGTACAACCCAACCACCACTCAAAACCAAAATAAACAGTGTTCCAACCAATCACCGACAGGGGCGGTGTTGTGACGTCTTGCGCTCGTGCACGCGAAGTCAGAGCTGAAGAAGAAGCCAGCGCCTCTATCACAGAGGTCTATCAACGGACCAGATACAGTGAACATGGAAGAGGCAATCCCCAAGAAGAGGAGGAGGATTAGGGCGAGGGAAAACCGTCGTTATTCGTTAAAGAAACGAATAATAATTGGGAAGGCTTTTGAACGGTGGAGAGAGCTTAAAGATTTGAAAATTTTTAAATCGGACGCTGAGGTTGCACTGTTTCTTCTGGACAGGTGATTAACGTTAGCTTCTAGTGCTGACTTTTTCAGATGTGAAATGTGTGTGAAAATATCCTCCTTTAAAAAATATGAGTGAAGCGAGACTAAACTTGGACAGCTCTTGGGAAGCAGCCCTCTCCCTCCCTCTCCCTCTTCCTCTCCCTTGTACAGAACTGTACAAGTTAAATAAATGATCATAGGCAACGTTATGACAACTTGATTGTAACCATTTATATATATTTTTTAAACTATTCTGTTAGCTGGGAGAAAAGCTGGAAGCTAGATATGTAGTTGATAACATAATGTTCATGCATACAAAGTAAAAAAAAAAAAAAAAACATTTTCTGCATTAGCCTATTTTAGAATACACAATATTGAAAGTGCAAGTAACAGATATTATATTTACTTGGTTATAAAATTATGTTAGAAAAACATAATTTTGGGTAATTCCCAAAATTATTCTGCTGGGTAATGACTTACCCAGCAGAATAAGCCATCATTGAGGTAGAACGTACGTCAATCTGAATATCGTGTGTCTGTCGCTTTAAGAAATGCGCGTGCATGATCGTGTTTTTTTTCATGATGCACGAAACGGGAGGGAGGGGCGAGCTAACTTGGTTTGTTTGGGATCTCGCTTCAAACACAAACACCCACAATCGCTGATACGCTGAGGACAATGTGTACTTTTTTATGTATTTTCTAATTTAAAATCAATATTTTTATTCATAAATATGTCCTCAATGGTGTACAAATACCTCTGCCAATTATCTGACTTATCCTCGTAAACGAAGAATTTATTATCTTTATATACATGGGACGGGTAGGTCCACGGAGGCTTCTATCATGGCTTCCATGTAGTTCCGCCATCTTGAAAAACTATAAAAGCAGAGAGGGACAAAAAGTACTAGGCCAACGCGTTTCCACAACGCGCTTTCGTTCTGAGCCAGCGTCACGTAACTGAAAGCAGCAGAAACGGAGTGGAGGCGCTTGTCACTGCCCCGGCAAGTTTAAAAGACTGCATTGCACTGTTATTTTTAATGGCGGACCATACATATGCCGAGCCACATGAGAAGGAATCCTCGTCGCCCAAAAAGTCCAAAATAGATCGAATAAGGACACGTAACCGGAGATTACAAAAAACACGAGTTAATGTCGGGATAGCTTTTCCCAGGTGGAAAGAGCTAATGCAGGAGAAAGATTTCAAAAGAGACGCTGAAGTTGCCTGCTTTCTTCTCGACAGGTAAATCAATGTTACAGTCGTGATTACAAGCTTTGTTTCATTGTTTGGTTGTGTACTTTATTTCAAAAGGAAAACTCAACGAAGTGCTATTAGAAGACATCCTGTCATAGATTTTTTGGTACATAGCGGCTACCGTAGATGCAACGAGAGCACCATTCGTTTGAATGCAAAATACATTTTCACCGCTAGATGGGAGACATACAGTGTATCTAACCTATGTATCTAACCAATCTATTCCAGTTCCTACGTTCCCGATGTAATGTGATTTATTCTGTTTTTGACCAATTTACTACCTTTACTTCAAAGGAGTTGACTAAAAACTATTTGTTTTATATATGTAGTTGAAATGCAAATAAATTTAGCATTCAGCATATTCCCTGCCATTATAAATGTTGTCAGGTGGAAACACAGAAATTCATCAGGTTCTGGTGCAAACATGTAAATTCGTGATTTAAAACAACAGATAACAGAAGTGAACAAATGGTTACTTGAAAACTTGGCAACCCGTGCCGGAACGTCTGTTATTGTTTTGGTCCGTGTGGCCCCGCCCACTGCCGGGTTGCCAGTTAGCGGAAAAACAGTTGCAATCATGGAAGCCAGTGAACGAACTGTCTCAGAGATCGCAGATTCTACTCGTCCTAAAAAGCCCAGGCATCCATCTAAAAAACGCTATGACCTGAATTACAATAAAAAGCGGATAAATATCGGAGATGCGTTTGAGAGATGGAAACAGCTTAAAGCCCAGAAAGACTTCAAAAAGAATTCAGAGTTGGCTGGTTTTCTCCTAGATAGGTAACGTTAATGTTAATCGTTGAGCTTCAGCTAAAGTTAGCTAGCTAATATTCAGGCTTCTAGTAGGAATGGATATTTTATGTAACCACTCTGTGTTTCGTGGGACCTGGTTATATCGAGAGAGACGCAGTGCTTACCACGAATCATCGTGACCAAAACCACAAGTTTGACTCGGATTTACAGCTGAATAGATGTGGCTAGCGTTAGATGTGTCATTTTCTGTGTCCATAGGTTGATTATGGCATATTGTTTTATAGATACGAGGGTAAAAGCACCCCCATTCCTGGTAAACGTCGTAAGCGTCCCTCGAAGGCTCCTGCACAGCCCACTTATGAAGGTCCAACAACACTCGCTGAATGGTCAGTATCTCAATCCATATTCACTTGCAAACCACGTTGTGAAGTGTATGAGTACATAAGTAAGCTAACACTAAGAGATGTTTGTTGTTAAATTAAATTTGAGTGCAATTTTGTATCACAGTTGCACAAATATAATGTCTGTAAAATAGTGAAACAATCTCTATAGAGAAGAGTTGCAACATTAAGATAATATTTAAAGGGGTAGTTCACCCAAAAATGAAAATTCTGTCAAAAAGAAAATTATATTTTGAAGAATGTTGGTAATAAAACGGTTGACGGTACCTATATGGAGAGAGAAAAAAACTGTTTGGTTACTGGTATTCTTCAAAATATCTTACTTTGTGTTCAGCTGAAGAAAGAAATTCATACAGGTTTCATTTTTGGGTAAACATCTCTTTAAATATGGTCACTTAGTAAACATGACAGTGAACTAGAAGCATACATATGCAGAATTTCTTTTGTGTAATATTTTTTATATCTAGTCTTCACAATTTGAGTGTCCACAATGATGAAAACTTTATCATAAACAGTGTGCAAGTTGTAATAATTATTGTTTTTGTTTTTAATAGTATTGCATATAATATATAATATCGGAGTCGGATGATTCCTAGTTTACTAATCTCACATTTTACAGTTATGATTGGGGAACAGATGAGGAGGAGGAGGAGGAGGAGGAAGAAGAAGAACAGAAATCTGACTGCTATGACAGCCAAGATGATGAATTTGTTCCTCGTCTTTGTGGACGGTATGTTGTATATTGCTCTTACCCAGTGTTGGGAAAGTTCATTTTATACATGAACTAGTTCAAAGTTCAGTTCACAAATTTTAAAATGAACTAGTTCAGTTCATAGTTCATACTTAAAAAAACAACAACTTTTTTTCCATATGTTGCTGCGAGCTTCTTCTTTTTTAAATTATTGCCACAGCCCATATACCACAGACAGCAATTATTTTATCGACGGGCAAGGTTTGCACAGAAATGTAAGATTTTTCCCATCCTCACCGACCTTGTCATAAAACTCGTTTAAATGATCATATGACGCCTCCTCGATGCTTTGTTGAGCTCATGCTGCTTTTTGTTTTGATGACGCATGCGGCGGTGTGTGCGACACTGGTGGCTGGTGTTGCCAGATTGGGTGTTTTTTTCGCTACATATTAAGGCCTGTTTACGGTGTGTTTTAGCCGGGTTTTCGCCTGGAAGGCTCTATAGAAATCTGGCACCCTATTGAACGAAGTTAAACTGAGAGAGCGTGCGTTCAGACACCAGAATGAATGCGTTCAACGTTCGTCAGGCAGTAATACAGTACGTTCACTTCACGTTCGCCCAAAATATGAACGAGTTCATGAACTATCGTTCATTGAACGCGCTCAGGCACAACACTGCTCTTACCGAACCAACCTATTGCTGGCTTAATGTCACTTAAATCTATAGTGTTGTGGGACGAGTCTAAAGTCACTACCGATATTTAACTGACATGTTTTCCTTGCAAACTGAATCTTCATTTGCAACATATACAGTCAAACCAAAAACTATTCAGACACCAGATATCATTTTTGATATTTTTTAACTAGTGTGTGCAGGACACTATAGTTCATTTATGTAAGTGAGGATAGCAAAATAAAGTAAAATATGACATATTATGGGCAAACATTCCTCATACAGTGACTACCAGTAAAATTCATAAAAATTTGGGACCAAATATTATTCAGACACTTTGACCTGGCTGTGTTTTGCTGAAGTGTTTTTTCTTTAATTGCTAATGCGACATTTTTACATCACAGACTGAACAAAAGTAAGCATTTTGGTCATTGGTTGAGCTAAATGTGTATTATCTAATTGTGTAGTTAAATTTAACAGCTGACAGATATTCAACCCAATTCATCTGAGAGAGTCAGACAGAAGGACGGACAAAACCAGTGAAATATCAACTGATTTGAGAACTCTGAGTTCTTGTCATAATTTATTACCATTTTCTAAACTATAGCGAATAAACTGTGATAATGTGAGAAATTTTGAAGGTGTCTGAATAAATTTGTTTTGAATGTATATGAGTGAGAGATTCGTATTGGCTAAACCAACATGTTAACTTAAAATGTGATGAATATATGTCCTGTGCTGACAGGAACGGTGGAGCGTCGCACGGACTGGATGAGATTGTTTATGACGTCCGTGACACAGAGCCTCCGCTCGTCTTTCCCTCTCCTCCCGAGATCTTCACCGAGGACGACCTCACAGGGAAACGGGCGTCCATCGCCTATGAGGACTGTCTGAAGCAGCTGGCGTCGTTCCTCACGCTGCCTGTGCAGAGGTGCCCGTACAGGTGTGACGTCAGCCACATGAGGTGCCAATGCCGTCCGCCCTTCCAGGTCTCCATCACATGCAGGGGTACAGCGAGCATCATGGAATGGGTGAGGACTTGTATAACACTGTAACCAGGTCATGTGCTTGCAGTGAACGCGGTTTTGCCAGACTTGATTACTTGGTTGTAAAAGCTTGTATATAGAATGTGAATCACTGTATACTTTAAATTTGAGAATAGGGCTGGGCGATATGGCCCCAAATTTTTTTTATTTTTATATCAGTCGATATCGATAATTATCACGATAAATGTCAAATCTTTATTTCTTTCAAGTTTAAAGGCAGATTTTTGCTCCTAAGTGAAAGTTGTAGAAACCAGAGCGTTAGGCTTTATGCCGAGCGTCACGTGACCAAACCGGAAAACGGGTCTCATTGCATCCGCTTGTCAGAGAAAGTGTCAACGGCCGTAAGAACTAACTACGATGTCTATGGATTTTTACGGTAATCAGCTAACCTACTAAGTCACTTTGTTATTGGCGTTTTATGCTATTTAAATATCTAAATGTTAGTGTGAAGAAGAAAAATGAAAAAAAACGTTTAAATATCAATCTGCACATGCGAGGGACATTGGTTATGCTCAATTTTGCTTGCTCCTTTTAAGTTATCTTGAGTAAAACCGCAAAAAATGTCATGAAGCACATACAAAAGACCTGAATCGGAAGCGATGTGATCTCTTTTCCGGCTTGGTCACATGACGCTCGGCATAAAGCCTATTGTGGTTTTAAACTACTCTTTATTGTCTGAACATATCATGACAAACATTTGCCAAATCTGAGTTCAAACATTCAAACATGTGTCATTTTTCCTTAACAAAATAAATATCTTAATAGAAAAAAATATTTCTTAGTTTCTTCATGTGCTCATTTTTATTTGGTAAAATGTAATATTCTGACTGTTTGAGTTTTATTAAAATTAACCATTGGTCATCCAGCATCATGCATTTAGATCATGATAACCACAGATATAACCAGGCATAGCCTATAGCACCTCACTAGCATGGCCAAATGTTACTTTATGGTTTCTATGGTATTTGTATGAAAAACTGTAGCCTAAATACATTATTAAATAATGCCATTATATTCCATTAGTCCTTACATTGTCTACATTAATAATATAATACAATTCAATATGTATATCCCACATTTCATAGTGCAGTTAATATTAGTAGGCTAACGTTACAGTAAATCCG
This sequence comes from Rhinichthys osculus, assembly GCA_029959095.1. Taxonomy (NCBI): domain Eukaryota; kingdom Metazoa; phylum Chordata; class Actinopteri; order Cypriniformes; family Leuciscidae; genus Rhinichthys; species Rhinichthys osculus. The sequence goes on from JARWKJ010000002.1 coordinate 49,107,190, forward strand.
TGGTATTTGTAGACGGAAAGCTTTCTGACTGTATCGTTGCGCTCAGTGTTTCTCCTGTTCGTCAGTGCTGTTTCATCTGCCTTTAAACTGGTTTAAATCACTGAGACATTTGTGTTCTTCCCTGAACTCAAGCGCTTGTTTGTCACTGGATCTCGTGAGCGAGACGATCAGAGTAAACGCGTCTGCTCTAGTGAGCTTGCGATGCGCTGCCGTTTGGACTTTGAGCCGAGCGGTTAAACAGTCCATGAGGCGCGCACGGTTCAAATGAGTTTCGTGATATCTCTTGATATCGTTTTATCTAGAAAAATTATATCGCGATAACTAGGGGTGGGACGATACAGGTACCTCACGATTCAATTCTGTGGCGATATGTGGTCCACGATATGATAATATCACGATTCGCGATATCTACGATATTCAATATATTGGAAGAAATTTCATCAACGATATATCACGATATATGTGACTGAAAAGAAAGATTAACAATGCATGTGTACATATTGAGAATTAATATACCGTAAAACTTCCCGGGTTTTTATTTTCCCAAATCGTCGAACTGCACCGGCTTGTATTCGAGACAGGCGTCTATATGAGACAGGCCTTTATAATTTAGTGTTGAGATGTTGTTAATTGAGTTTAGGCGAGTCTCTAATCTCTAAAAATCTCCAAATGCTCCACGTGAAACTGCGATCTTCCGACCTTTTACTATCGTGTCAATTGATTTTGATTGATATGCGCGAGGGAGAGAGCAAGACAGCGCTCGTGTTGTTTGAAGACGTGAGAGTGCGCGCGCGCGGCCGTTGCGCTCTCTCTGCTCGTAAAACCCGAAGTGTCTCCACACTTTAGAGTGGAAACTAGCGGGTGGGTCTTTGATTCGTTTTATATTGTTTTCCGCCATTCTTCTCGCTTCTCTCTGTTGTTGTTAGTTAACTTGTGTTCTTCACCGGCCGCTGTTTGCGCCACTTTACCCCTATTTACTCGAACAGCGCCCCCCGCAAACAGAATGGTAGATATTGGGTAGTGACAGTGACACTGACAACGGGTAAATTAATCATTTTGTGTTGTAATAAAATATCGATATTGGGCGTTAGTGTATCGATTATTTATTGCGACAGAGAGCACAACAATATATTGCAATATCGATTTTTTTCCCACCCCTAGCGATAACTATCGTTATCGTTTTATCGCCCAGCCTTATTTGAGAATGTTAAAGGGATACTCCACCGGTTTTTCATATTAAACTATTAGGGGTGTGCCAAAAAATCGATTCACAGAAGAATCTAGATTCTCATTTGCAACGATTCAGAATCGATCTGAAATGTCCAAGAATCGATTTAATAAATAAATAAAATCAGCTGGATGTTCGCCTCCATTTTTGTAACTATAGCCTATACGGGACGTCCGGACGTCATGCACGCAGCCGGTTTTTGAACGTGAGCGGCAAATCAGAGGAAGCAAATATGGATGCTTTTATAGAGCTTCTGATGCTTCTAAATATGATGCTTCTACATTCATTCTGCCGTGGCCGGCCGCTACACCTAAAATAATCCCGCCACGGCTGCAGCTTCTCAGTGAGGTCCGATATTAATGTGCATTGTGTTATTGCTAAAGGCATAAAAACATTGTAAAGCACCATAAAGTGTTCGCACTATATTCCAAGACTTCTAAAGTCATAATAGCATAATGTGAGGTAAAAATGAATATTTAAGTCGTTAGTTAAAGTTAATGGAAACTCATCTCTCCTCAGTCATTCTCCATTCAGCATTCACACAGCGCGTCGCGTTATAGCGTTTTTAAAATCATAATCTCCCGGGTGTCTGTTAGATTACAGCACTGGAGAGCGCTATGAATTGTTCTTCATCCGCACTGTAACTGAAATTTAAAACTGTTAAAAGAAAATGCTCAATAAACCGTTGCATATATATAATACATTAAGCATAGATAGACAGATATAATCTCTTCGCTTTGTGCTTTGAACTTTTCAATCCGGAGCGCTGCGCGTTGTAACTTCGCGTTGCTTCAAGTGCATCATTCTGCGCACGGGATGCGCATAATCGCTTTGCCGCTCTTATTCGAGCCTTTCATGTTATAATGTTATAATACTTAGGGGAGGTTTAAACACCTGGGGTAAGGGGGCGTGGCAAATGGCAATCACTCATGGGCCACGCCCCCTCCCCCTGGCGAAATGGGCCTGCCACCACAGCTGGAAAAAATCCTAGAGGAAACACTGGTCTCCGTTTGTCATTCTGTATAGCAAAGCAGATGAGAGTAGATCATGATCAGAAACCCGATTAGAAATCATTATGGATAAAATCGAATCGTTTTAAATCGAAAATCTTTTTGAATCGAAAATCGATTTTGAATCGAATCGTGGCCTCAAGAATCGGAATCGAATTGAATCGTGAGATGGTCAAAGATTCCCACCCCTATAAACTATGTTATTCCCTTAATTAAGACGGGTTGATACATACCTCTCTCGTCTCAGTGCGTGCACTATATCGCTCTGTATTGCCGCAAAACTATGTTAGCACTTAGCTTAGCCCAGTGCATTAAATATGGGCCAAAAAGAGAAGCGACCAAACACTTCCACGTTTTCCCTATGTAAACACAGTTACTCGAGTAGTGTAATTTGACCTAGGCCGGTGACACAAAATAAAACGTTGCGCTTTTCTAAGCGTTTAAAATTGTTGACTATATTGTATGGCGGAATACCATAACAAGTGCTTTTGAGCAGTTCAACTTGGCGCAATAATATCTTCACTCGTGAAAAGTCCTCTTACTGGCTCCCGCTTCCTCTCCCCCTCCCTCTCATTTCCGTCAATACAACCAACGTGACTTTACTAACGTTACCTGTGCTATTAGCAAACTGCAGATCATTTGCAATGGCGGACTTTGTAGATGATTATGACTTCTTTGTAGCAGACCCAGAGCCATATCTGTTTGAACCCGAGTACACGGAGGAGGAATTAGCTCTTATGGACCATGAGAGGGAAGAAAGATAAGATCCAGAACAGACCGGAGCTGGCGAAAGACCACGGGCAAACAGCAATTGGTGGTGCAAGTGTGACTGTTGCGAACAGATGCCGACCGAAATTGAGAGCCTGTGCTGTTTAGAATGGGACCAGGTATTGCCATCGAAGGTGGGGGTCAGTGTAGATCCAGAAGACCCTGGACAAATCGCATGTGTCGCGGCAAGCGACGCGTTTGCAGCGATGATTCACCCGGCAGTCATACAATTTGTCTTTCCTCTCACGGTCCATAAGAGCTGATTCCTCCTCAGTGTACTCGGGTTCAAACAGATATGGCTCTGGGTCTGCTACAAAGAAGTCATAATCATCTACAAAGTCCGCCATTGCAAATGATCTGCAGTTTGCTAATAGCACAGGTAGTAAAAGTCACGTTGGTTGTATTGACGGAAATGAGAGGGAGGGGGAGAGGAAGCGGGAGCCGGTAAGAGGACTTTTCACGAGTGAAGATATTATTGCGCCTAGTTGAACTGCTCAAAAGCACTTGTTATGGTATTCCGCCATACAATATAGTCATCAATTTTAAACGCTTAGAAAAACACAACGTTTTATTTTGTGTCACCAGCCTAGGTCGAGTTACGCTACTCGAGTAACTGTGTTTAAATAGGGAAAACGAGGAAGTGTTTGGTCGCTTCTCTTTTTGGCCCATATTTAATGCACTGGGCTAAGCTAAGTGCTAACATAGTTTTGCGGCAATACAGAGCGATATAGTGCACGCACTGAGACGAGAGAGGTACCGTATTTTCCACACTATAAGGTGCACTTAAAAGCCTTTAATTTTCTCAAAAAACGTCAGTGCGCCTTATAATGCGGAGCGGCTTATATATGGATGGTGAACACACGTTCACCAAGACGGGGAGACAGCGCCGGGCGACTTACGCCACTATCTGGCAATGGATCGTGGATGCCTGGGCTGATATATCAGTCTCCTGTGATCCGAGCTTTCACGAAGGCAGAAATAATCTCTTTATTCAGCCAGCTCACATACCCGTATTTACTTCCTGTTTTCGGCCGAAGTCCACAGTAGTTGATTGTCGAGTTCGCGCGCGCGCGATCAAACCTCCTCCGTGTGTTCAACATCTGATTCGGATGAACCAGAGCCGTGGCTCTGGGATGAACTATCCATTTGAGCTGATATTCTCAGAACACCACACAGCACCATCATCGGCTGACAGTCTGAGTCTCCACTGTTGCTTAGTTACCAATGATCGCGCGCGCACTCGACAATCTCCTACTGTGGACTTTGACCGAAAACAGGAAGAAAATGGGGTATGTGAGCTGGCTGAATAAACATCATTTTTATTCATATCTTTCACATTTACTGGAGTCAGATTCACCGTGTTCACTCACATGGCTGTGCACTTGTAATGACACATTAAGGTTGTTAAGAGGCTAAAAGCAGGTTTAAAACTTTTCCCGTTTAAGTCAACAGGGTGCAAATTTTAAAAATAGGATAACACGGTGTAGGCGGTTTTTGTCGTTGTTATCTGTACTGACAGCACTCCAAATTAACAAAAAATGAGCTCAATGTTAAAATTGACCGGAGTTTTCCTTTACCGTTTGAACAACGTTACTATGGGAGTGAACGGAGTTGTCAGAACGCTTAATAAAGTTTGACTTTATCTGACTGTTTTGTTGACATTTGTTGACATCTAGTGGATGCATAACGCAAACCCAGTCAAACGTTTGACTGCAGTATCTTATGCGCCTTATAATCCGGTGCGCCCTATATATGAAAAATGTTCTAAAATAGGTCATTCATTGAAGGTGCGCCTTATAATCCGGTGCGCCGTATAGTGCGGAAAATACGGTATGTATCAACTCGTCTTAGTTAAAGGGGTCATATAATGGTACATGCACTTTTACAAGTTGATTGTACTGAAATGTGTGTTGGCAGTGCCTGTACACAACCATCATATAATGATAAAAATCCATCCAGTGGTTTTGTTTTAATCTCCTTATATGTTTTCCCCTGTCTTAAATTGAGCCGTTCGTTTTTGTGACGTAAATAAAACGGACGCCCCTCCCACGATTGTTGATTGACAGCCGCGACAGCCGCGTTTCAACACAGACCCGCCCTCGCTAGCTGTCAATCATAGTCTGCGCGGACCGGCGCGGTCATTGTTGATACGCTGGAGCTGTCTATGAGCAGAATGGCGTCTAAGCGATTGTGGTGTTCTGTTCTTGGGTGTAACAACGAACACAGTCATTTTAATGTTCCTAAATCCGAACCGCTGAAGACGCAGTGGCTGAGTTTGTTTTCGAAGGGAATATTCCCCACGAGCAACGTCAATGCTTTCATGTTTGCGCGAATCATTTCACACACCAGACTGCTTTATAAACGAGGATCAGTATAAAGCTGGTTTTGCTAAGAAGCAGCTCCTGAAGAAAGGATCGGTAGCAGATATTCGTGTTCCTGCTGAACCTCCAAAAGAACTGAAGTGAGTGTAACGTTTTATTAAACCTTATATGACTATTTATATTAATCCTTGTAAATCGCTAGCTGCATGCTTCACAATGAATGAGTCTAAGCCAAGGTTTACACTCAGGGTACATTACGGCATGTTTTCTATGTATGACGTTCTCAATATAATGCATAATCCCACGTTTATACTGAACAACGCGTTATGGTTATGTGTCATTGTGTTACAAACTGTGTACGCCAGAGCCGGCTCTGGTGACGCATAGAACAGAGAGGCGGAGTCAGCAAAGCTCATGATCATTTAAAGTCATATACACTGAAACGGCGTGCTGAAAACAGAGCTGTTTTTGACCAGGTAAAATAAGTGTTTTCTTGCAATACTAATGAGAATTTTTAATTAAAGTATATTACAAACTTTTAATTTAGACCCTAAAGAATCATATTAGCTTGTACAAAAATGGCATTATATGACCCCTTTAAGGGAATAACATAGTTTAATATGAAAAACCGGTGGAGTATCCCTTTAAAGGAATTACCCCATGATTACTTATTACACATTTATTATTGATTACACTATACTTGCATTTTTTGAGAATATTAATAGTGCAGTGCAGGTTTGATGTCACTTTGTAGGCCAACCGGTTAGTTTGCATCACACGTGTTTCCTTGAGAAAAAACCCAATAGGATTTTCCCATAGGCTTTTGGATTATCGCTAAAAACAAGGTCTGTGATCAACAAAAGTTTATGATACGTGCACGTTTTGACCATCAAGAAAAATATCACAGATGAACACAACTTTTGTGAATTTTGAAGCCTAAATGCAGTCGCCAGAAGTCAAAAGCTAAAGGTAGGCTATATGCGAACTACACCACGGTCGCTCGACTTCAACGTCACCATCGCTGAGCTTGCCACAACTTTGAGTTAGTTAGTAAGAGCACAATTATAAGCATAACGATGCTGTAAAAGCGGACTGAGTTTATCTGTTCGGTGTGAGGACGTTTAATCTCCTCAACTGCCTCATTTAGCCACTTGCTAGCAACCGCCTATTTATGACGCGTAACTGCTTAAAAAATCGCGAGTGGGGTAATACTGATGTATTTTATGCCGTAGAAAAAAAACGTGAAAGAGCTTGTTCACCACAGACCTTATTTCAGCCATTTAACCAAAAACCCATTCAAAAAACCCATTGACTTCGGGACGATGGAACTGGAAGTGCTAAAAATGCAACTCGTTTATATGTTTTCGCCTACAAAGTGATGTCATACCTGGACCACTCTATTGTGGAAGGACTTTTTTTTTCCGACTTTCTGCTGTTGACTCTCAGACCTGTCCCAACGGCCATACTGTGTGGAGGTGGAGCTCGCAGCCGACAGTAAGGTGTGGGATACAAGCGGGGGATTTCATGCTGGCCACTAACATCATGCTTTCTGGGAGCAACTACTCCAGCATGGGTATGACGAGCGACGCGAGGTTGGCATGTCTTCTGTTGGACAGGTATGTGCCCACTTTTACATTACAACTAATTCTGTTCATACAGTTTAGGTTGCAGTGTAAGGCCTACCAATGCACTGGCAGATCATGTGGGTGATGACATGACGTCTGCGTTTTTGTAAAGCCAAAACAATCTCTGTTGCTGTAATTTCCTATTATCACTGTAAAGCTGCTTTGAAACTATCTATATTGTTAAAAGAAGGTGACTTGACTATTTATTCAAGTACATTTTATTTATTTAATGAATATGCTAATGAGCCCCGCCTCCACTCACTCAGCCCAGAGATCCACTGGTTGACGATCACACGTTGATCTGATTGGTTACAAGGTAGTTTGTGACGTCAGAAACACCAGCGATTTCAAACCGTGTTTTTGAGACTGTCTTTGATTCACTGCAGTTTTAAAGGTGCAGTCTGTAAGATTGACAGCTAGTGGTGGACATAGGTACTGCAGTCCAAATTCAAAATATTGGAGATTGTTGTTTCCGCCGCCCCCTCCTCCTCATACTCGACACTCACGCGGGTTGCCAGTTTGAGGACACGCAACAGGAACTAGCGCAATTAACAATGAATGCAGAGGAGACTTACACACTGTAGGTTGATGAGTTGACTTATCCGTATTTTAATACGCTCTCGTCTCGTTCATAGAGATTTTGAGATGGATACCGAGGCTTTCTAGGTTGTGTGGAATCTGCAATCTCTGACCCAGTTTGTTTGCTGGCTGTAATACACTGTGTTTCCTGCCAACTGGCATCCCGGAGTGTCGAAATACTTTTGGGTGAACTGGCAGTGGGCGAGATCATACAGAGGAAAACAAAAACAGACATTTCAACACAGAACACACATTTCAAAGTAAAATAACTGGCTGTCGAAGAAACGAGTATGTGAACATTAAGGTTTAAACGGATAATGTTGGTTTTAGTGAGATTGTTTTTAGATAGAATGGCTTAATAGATATGGATATATATGTGTAATTTTTTTTTATAGTTATTTATTTTTTGTGTGTGTGTGGTTTGTCTTGAAAATGTCTCGTTAACAAATCAAGGACCACAATGGAAATAAGTTAATGCAACTTTATTGTGTTATCCTTGACTAAGAAATTGTGCATTCATTGCATTATTGATTCATTATAGTGTTGGAATTTAGGGTTTATGATTTATCATGCTTATTTGTTCACAGGGAAATGGCAGAATCTGAAGACATGCTGTCAGCAGAGCAATCCGCAGACAGGTAACGTGTGTTTGACATCAGTACTCGACAAACACGTGATTTACCCTCTTTAGACCAATAGGAGTTGTTTATTAAAGATGGGGGTGTACATACACGCTTCAGCTTACATTATTATTATTTTTACCTTATTATGTATGGGTACAATAGTTAAAGAGTGCTTATGCATGATTTATATTATTATATCATATAAATAATTTAACAATTATGAACTGTAAAATTCTGTGCACAAGCAGTTTAATCCTATAATTCTGATTTAAAATGCCTGAAATGTTTGGCTGTGAATCGATTTGCTTCATGATTCATTGGTTTTTGACTCAATTCAAGAACGATTTTTGCAAATTCAGAATGCTTCAATTCAAGATGATTCACAATGCAATATGATTAATGATACAATTCTGCATTTTCTAAGTGCATTTGTAGGATTATTTAAATTCTTTCCCTAATGTGTTTTAGTCAGTGCGAACTTCAGGGGGTCAGTATGGAAGCTTGTTTACGCCACTGAATAAAAAATAAAAAAGGTAATTGCGACTTTTTATCTCACAATTCTGACTTTTTTTCTCAGAATTGCGAGATGTAAAGTCAGAATTGCGTGATATAAAGTCAGAATTGCGAGATATAAAGTCAGAATTGCGAGATATAAAGGCAGAATTGCGAGATATAAAGTCAGAATTGCGAGATATAAAGTCAGAATTGCCGTGATATAAAGTCAGAATTGCGTGTTATAAAGTCAGAATTGCGTGTTATAAAGTCAGAATTGCGAGATATAAAGTCAGAATTGCGAGATATAAAGTCAGAATTGCGAGATATAAAGTCAGAATTGCGAGATATAAAGTCAGAATTGCGAGATATAAAGTCAGAATTGCGAGATATAAAGTCAGAATTGCGAGATATAAAGTCAGAATTGCGAGATATAAAGTCAGAATTTTGCGAGATATAAAGTCAGAATTTTGCGAGATATAAAGTCAGAATTGCGAGATATAAAGTCAGAATTGCGAGATATAAAGTCGCAATTGCGAGATATAAAGTCAGAATTGCGAGATATAAAGTCAGAATTGCGAGATATAAAGTCGCAATTGCGAGATATAAAGTCAGAAATGTGAGATATAAACTATTCTGAGGGGGAAAAAGTTAGTCTTTTTCCCCCTTAGAATTGGCCTGATAACTCGCAATTGCGAGTTTATATCTCACAATTCTGAGAAAAGATGTCAGAATTTCGAGATATAAACTCGCAATTGTGAGAAAAAAGGTCAGAATTGTGAGATAAAAAGTCGCAATTATTATATATATATATTTTATTCAGTGGCGGAAACAAGCTTCCATAGGTCAGAGAGTGAGGACAAAACAAAAAACTTTAATGATGCTACATCACTTTGTTTAATATCTTATTAAAATAAAATATGCTATATGTAGAAATTTACATGAACTAACAATACTATTAAAGTCTTTTTAAATACAATTACATACAATTCTTCCATGGATAGACTTCCCTAAAATATGCATATTCAGCGCATATCACGAGAGTTGTGAGGGCGCGCCGCAAACGACTTATTCGTGCATGCAATAATTTAATGTATATATATTTAAAAGCATTTAAATTGCTATTGAATCATTTCCTAGCATTTTAAATCAATTATTGACTGAAAATGATTCACGTTTCAAAAATAAATGATGCATACGTCAGGATGTGTAATCGATTCATATTACACACCCCTTCTGAAATGTTCCCACCAGAGTTTTTTTTTTTTACAGTCTGGGGTTGGAATGTGTTTAGTAGTTTCTTGTAAAAGCTTCTGAAATGCCATTCTGCACAAGTAAGATGCTGTCGTTTTGCCACAGTCTCCCAGTAGCGTTAAAACACGGGTTTCCTAAATGGTTTCTGTAAGGGCTTTCCAATGTAATTGTCGGCAAGGCTTTCTAGAGTGCATGAATATTGATCCCTACGCTCTTTATTTTAATAACACATGCGATTGTGCATCCTGGTGGACATCGGTAGATGCAGAAAATACACAAAGAACAAATGATGTGTGTGCTAATGCTAATGGCAGCGATAATGGGATGAGGTCAACCAAAAGAGATATTTCATCACATAAAGATTGTATTTCGAATGACCCACATAATTAATGAGCAAACTAATATAATGGCGTAATCCAATAATTCCCGCTTGTTCAATACATTGTTGCTCTAAAGACCTCATGACATCTTAATGGAAGTTTTATGGTTTATATACATTTAATGTTTTCAGGCTAAATGTACCACAAATATTAATGACACAGGGGCGTATACTGGTTTTTGTGCAATCAAATCATCTCTAGAATGAACATGTCACTCATTTCTCACTGTCAATTTACTGATTTAATCTTTCACCATTTTATTCATACTTGCTCACTGACTTTAATTTGCTTCAGAGCACTTATATTATGGTGGCCACTTTTAATGTGGCATATAGAAGAAATTCAGAAAACACACATGACTTTAGTCACTACACTCTTAAAAATAAAGGTTTCAAAAGGGTGTTTACACTGTGATGCCATAGAAGAACCATCCAGTTGGTGACGCTTGCTCGCTCTCATTGGCTATTGCGGGTATTCGATCAAAAGTCATAAACATCAAACATGTCATGTGTGATATTTGGGATTGGGTAGGATCTGGGGAAGATCAATAATCGTAATGACGCTACACAATTGTGGAGTTTTGGGACAAAAAAGTTAGTTGCGACAAGCCTTAAAGAGCATATTGTAGGTAAAAAAAAAACTAAATTAATATATAACCTTGTATGAAAATACCATATGAAAAGGTAATGCAGGATTTAAAATGTTTTAAAACGACATAAGGGCACTAATTTAGTAGATAAAGTGAGCGTTTCTTGGACTGCTCGTAAAAACGGCTTTTTTTTTCAACATCGCGTCATTTTACGTCACGCTAGGGAGCGTCAGCCTCGCCTCAGTGCAGAGCAGGCTGGCATTCAGTGAGAGCGGCCGTGAGTCAGTGTGTTTTCGGTATTTTTTGTATTTCAATCTATCATCGTCATGGTAAATTATTGTGTTTGTGGAGGTTGCAAAAACTCCGGCCTGTCAGGACATCGAGTCCACAGGTTTCCCACACAAGAAAAACGGTACTGCTGTATATCTTTCGTGCCTGGTGCGGTTTGTGCAGCTGAAGAGACGGGATTTCTCTTCCGCATCCGCTTCGAGAAATGCGGTCGTGTGTAGCGTTCACTTCAGATCGTTTGTAGCGTTCACTTCAGATCGGAGGATTATCATCCCGGCGATATGATGGAGTTTAACATGGGATGCCGAAGCAAGAATATTGATCGTCGTATACTGTACCAATGGCATCAAATAGTGTGATATAGGTAACGTTAGTCATGCCCTAAATAGAGGCAACTTGTAATTGAAAAACAAAATTACTAGGTTGATTAAATATTCAAATCTTTAATTTTCTGTTTATGTTATAACCCAGATGAAAAATATGTTTTAAAAATGTACTTGAGTATATTTCTATTGTAAGTTACTAAAAACATACTCAAGTATAGTTTTTATACATTTAATAGTATACATCTACCCTAAACATACTAATGTCTGCTGGCCTGATATACGATGGTAATAATCTGTACAATATTGTGAGCACATGTATATCGTTAGCGAACGTGTATCTATAAGCACGTCTCTCACCAAGACACCTGTCCTGTTCTCCACTGGTTCTCCTCACACCACAACTCAATGTGTCTCTGATCGTTCTGTCTAACATTAATCCTGGCCTGTCCCTACTCTCTTGGCAGCATAGCAGGCTCATAATTGTATGGCTGTAGTCCATAATTGTAAGTAAGTATTTCCTCAGCGTCCGAAATGTCATTGCGATCCATTGTTTTCCTGTTGTTTGAATCGACCGCTCTCCCGCCCGTTACGTCACGCCCACCACACCCATTTTCAGACGCGGAAGTAAAATTTTCTCACAAAAACGACTCCAGAAGCTTATGTAGCGTATTTATAAGAATATTTTAAAGAAAATCTAGTTCCTACATTATTTTTCTATACATTGACTCGTTGGGTCCTCTAACCTGCAATATGCCCTTTAAAATGGGCCCAACATTTAAAAAATCTAAAGAACAAAGAACCTTTTGTGGAATGAGAAGATTCTATAGAGCTGGGGTATTAAATGAAAGTTCCAAGTTCCACAATACTTTTTTGGAACAGTTATACATTTCCTTCGCGGTAGCCGTAGTACTTTATAAAAGTAAAAATCTTCATCACACTCAAAATAGTCGTCAAAGATGAGGATGATGAGAAAAGCAGTGACATTTTCAATTTTGACAAATATTTACCAAAAAAAGGTCCATATTACTCCTAACCGGATATGAATATAAAAAGGTTAGAATAGGGGCCGGTTGCATAAACATAGCCATTATGTTAGGACAGAGTCTTACGTTTTATTATGACCCACTAGCATTTAGTCAGGGGCAGTCAGTTACTTTTCAGTATCAAATTAGGCCAATCTCAGTTTTTATGTAACTAATCTTAAAAAATTGTTATGTCTAACTTGTAAGACTAGTCTTAGAGGTTTATGCAACCGGCCCCAGATGCTTTATCAGGCTGCTATTATTTAATTGTATTGTATTTCTTTATTTTTTTACATTTAGACACCTTTTTGTCGAAATGTAAAAGAAATTCAATACAATAAAATAAAATAATGGCACAAAGAAGGCCTTGGGACTGGGAAAACATACTGGGAGAGCAGGTTTACCTCTTAAGAAAAGTATGGACCATTTTTATAGTTTGCTCGAAGTAAACTACTAAAAACAAACAATGTACATAATCTAATAATCAAAACTCGCATCATGAGCACAAAACAAAGCTAACTAGTAATTTCAAAGTGTTTTGTCTTCCCTTCCCTAAATAATTTTCCAATTCATAACATTGTTTATTTTTATTTTTATGAAATGCTCTTACTATGCTGATTTAATAATGCTAAATGCAGTGTTGGGAAAGTTCACTTTCTTCATGAACTAGTTCAAAGTTCAGTTCACAAATTTAAAAATGAACTAGGTCAGTTCATAGTTCATACTTCAAAAAATGAGCTAGTTCATAGTTCTTTTTTCCATAATGTTGCTGTGAGCTTTTTTTTTTTATTATTGCCACAGCCCATATACAACCACACCACAGACAGCAGTTATTTTATCGGTGGGCAAAGTTTGCACAGAAATGTACGATTTTTCCCATCCTCACCGACCTTGTCATAAAACTCGTTTAAATGATCATATGACGCCTCCTCGCTGCTTTGTCGAGCTCATGCTGCTTTTTGTTTTGATGACGTATGCGGCGGTGCGTGCGACACTGGTGGCTGGTGTTGCCAGATTGGGTGCTTTTTTCGCTACATATTAAGGCCTGTTTACGGTGTGTTTTAGCCGGGTTTTCGCCTGGAAGGCTCTATAGAAATCTGGCACCCTATTGAACGAAGTTAATCTGAGAGAGTGTGCGTTCAGACACCAGAATGAATGCGTTCACAGTAACGTTCATCAGGCAGTAATACAGTACGTTCAGTTCACGTTCGCCCAAAATATGAACGAGTTCATGAACTATCGTTGAATGAATGCGTTCAGGCACAACACTGGCTAAATGTATGCTACGCATTAACTTAAGCAGTCCGAGTCATCTCTATTACAGATGAGCATAACTGTATTTGCTGCATTCTCGTTTTCTGCAGCGTTTTAGCAAAAGTATGTTAAAGGGTAACTAAACACTAAACCAACTTTTTTAAATTAATGATCTGTAAGACTGGGGCTTTATTAGTGCTGTTCATTGATTCGAGTAACTTTTTTGACATTTGGGTGTAAAGTGTTTTAATTCTACAATATATGGTGTAAAAACTAGGGGTGGCTCGATACCACTTTTTCATGTCCGATACCGATACCACAAACTTGAGTATCTGCCGATACCGATACTGATACAATACCATACCATATTTTTCTCCCTCTTAATTAAGCTGTTAATAACACGTTTGTCAGGAGGATGCACTGTGCTTAACCTAGCCATCTAAAAAGCATCATGCTCAAATAGTGCAATAAATGTTCTACTCCCCTAAAGGAAGAAATACGTAGCCCACAACATCTACTGCTGCTTAATTTTTATTAAAATAATTTTTAAACAGAGCTTGTAGCAGCATTTTTAATTATTCAGCACCATTCAATTAATTAAATTTTAAGTCCAACTGTGCAAATAAAAAAATAGATAATTCCAGTGCCAAATACTGGATGTAACACAAAACTCTATGTAATCATAACTTAAATAAGTATAACCTACCTTAAAAATAATGGTATCTCCATTATAAAATGTACAATAGAACAGAATAGTACAATAAGGCACTCACAAATTAAACTCTACTAGGCCATTACACCTGATAAAGGGGAAAAACATTTTGGGTAGACAATCCAAGCTCTAAAGTTTTTCACATGTAACATCTGGGGATCATAGGTGTAATTTGAGGGTGCGACATGTCCCAGCCACTTTTTCTCAGGATCGATATTGCCCCCCACCACTTTTGAAACATTATGAGGCACAGATGTAATACAAATAAATAAAACATCTCCATTTAACAGAGCATTAATTAACATAGTTAGACGATCTAACGCTAAAATGTTTTTTTTTTTATTTTTTTTATCAAGCTGGGCGCTCGTTGCCGCTGCTATCAGTTGCACGGATACAATTCTCTTGTGGCGCGTGCACAATCTTCACTCGGACGCGCTCCAATCTATCGCCGTTGTGGAGACTCACAAAACAGCATGCACACTTTTTTAAAATAACTCCACACAGCTGACATGATAATTGCTAACAGGTCTCACCTCACTCAGTCACGTTCTAGCTACTGTTCACGTGACGCCAGTGTTGCCAAGTCCGCGCACCCTCTCACACCCCGAAATGCGATTGGCTATTTTTTTTAAATACAATTGGGCGGGTTTTGTTGTGAAAATCTGGCGACCCTGCGTGCAGCTGCAGCGAGACGCATGTTGCTCCTCTCTCTTTACGGCATGTCTCTCAGGTGTTGTTAAAAGCATTTGTTTGACAGTTTAGGACTAGGTCCGTGGTCGTATCGGATCGGAATATACTCCCGCGATTCATACAATATCCGATCCAGTGATTTTGGCCAGTATCGGACTAATACCGATACCGAATATCGGATCGGCGCACCCCTAGTAAAAACGTCTGAGTGCTGCCCTCTTCAGGTTGAACGGTGGCTACTGCAGTTGAATTTTCCTATTGGATGTTTGCGGTAGTTCGTGACGGTAGCGGTGCGAGCTGACGTGAGCAGGTTTCAGCTCACCACGCCCTTGGTACGAGCTACCATGCCCATGGCAGTATAAAAACCATCTTGTTTCGTCAAAACCACTGTAGCGAGTCAGGAGTTGGAATTGCGAGTATTGAAAACGATCAGGATAGAGTATCCGTTCATCCCCTCTATCTCCGCTGGGCTCCGCCCACTTTTCCAGCATTTTTCAAATATTGCCAGTGGGTGGAGTCAGGCTCTGACCAGGGGTTTAGTTACCCTTTAAAATAACCAGCTTCATCTGCATCTTTATGCAGTGCTTGGCGTCTTTAGCGGGAGAGAGAAGCAACACGAACGGAAGCGGAAAGGGCTTGAAAGAAGTGTGTTTGGCTCTAGATAAAAATATTTGAAGATGTGGCGGCGAAAGAGCATTAGCGTAAACGACCCTGAGCGCTTGAACCGCTCTGGTGTTGTGACACGCTGCTCACTTTAAACTGTAGAAATGGGAAAATGGCGCAATTATGTCCCTTTAGCCTTCACTAGGCCTTTAAGTGTAGTCTATCAGTTAAATATGAACTAAAAGCTGCATGCATAATATAAGAGTTATCAAAATGCGCAATTTTTGTCATTTACAACCTTGACTTTCAGCATGTTTCCTGTGACGACATCTGACATCTAGGTTTATCGTGGCGTGAGAAACTCTCACATAAACCATGTGACATCCAATGGGAGCGGTCAGACTGAAACGAGTTTCCAGAAATGCACACATGAATGAATGTAGCTTGAAACTGATTTATACTAATTGCATTCCACGAGATGTTTTTTTTTTCCGACATTCACACTCGCTAAATACGATCGGATTCTAACCGGATAGCACAAAAACTCGTTTTGAACGAGGCTATCAGTGTTGAAAAGAAGTTGTGTTGAGCGGTCTCTGTTATTGGTGGAGTGAAAGATGGGGGCGTGGCTAAAGGGTTCTGTCAGGATCTGTGAGGACCAATGGGAAAATCCGTGGAACCTCGCATCATTTCCTTTAAAGATATTTTGAACACGAAGACGACGGTGGTAAGAGAGATTTTTCTATTGTACTATTACTAGGCATATTTATTTTGACGTATACATATTCTATTCCATCTATATTTTATTAATGCTCCATTCAGTCAGTCATACTTTTGTGTCATGGATGTATTTACACCACCTGAGAGGTAAAAGCCTTCTGGTTACACACAGGAAGTGAATGCAGTTTTTTTTTTTTGTCATGATTTGAGCGTTTAGAAACAGAGACAGTTGTTGTCAGATTTCATTGGCGATCTCAAATATGACATTTAATCGTAAGCTTGGCGAACAGCTTTGGAGAATTTGATGTTTCCTCATACATAGAGATCCGAGCTGTGCAAGTGCATGAATGAATTAGCGTTTCAAAGATGGCCGCCGACTTGCTTTAAAGGGACATCTAAATAACATCTTGTCTGTTTTGCAGGTATTGTCACTGGGATTATGTCCATGTAGAAGGCAAAACGATAAGTATAGATGTATATGTTGGAGTACAAGATGGACGTGGACAATTACTGTCAATTGAAGTATTCAATGTCTGAGTCGGCACTACATTTGAATATGAATTTACTTCGAGACTGCTAAAAAAGCAAGTTCTACATGTGAAACTCGAAAAATGAGAATATCATGCAACAGGTCATGTATTTCAGTAATTCAAATTAAAAGGTGAAACGAATATATTTAGTATATATAACTATATACATATGCATGATTATACTTTTCAGAGGGCCGACATTTCTGGATTTAAAATCCTTTTTTTTTTATTGATTTCATGGAATATTCTAATTTTCTGAGATCTTGAATTCGGGTTTTTCGTAAGTTGTAAGCCATAATCATCAAAATTATAACTTTTGCACGATATTCTAATTTTTCGAGTTTCACCTGCATATGACAGGGTTCGTACAACGTGCTTGAATTTGACTTTTTGAAATGTAAGTCCTGGAAAACCCTTGAAAGCAACCATGTTTATGAAAAGGTACTTGAAAAGCGCTTGAATTATAGATATAGAGCCATTTCGCATGGCTATGAGTGTGATATTGCTCATAAATATCCAAGTATATGATGCAGCTTTCATTCTTCAGGTCAATCATATATATATATATTCATATACATATTCATGTATTCAGACACACTACTCTCTGCACACCTTTACTATATAGTAAGGGAAGTGTTCGATATCGGACGCAGCTGATTCTAGTGAACCATTCATGAAGATAAATGATTATTAAAATGTTATCTTTTTGCTACTCATTTTTTGTGATTATCTTTATAAAATTAAATGTTTTCGTTGTTAATAATACTGTTGTTTTTTAATACAGATATATTTTTGTGTGCCCATAACTGTGATGTAGTGTTCAAGCTGAATAAAGCATTAATCTATCCTACAATCATTCTGTGGCTGTAATGATTTTGTGATCGATGATATACAGAACGCTCACATTTGATTGGACCTTTTTGCTGCTTATCAGGCATAATATGCTAATAAATAACAGAATAATCTACAAGCAAAACAAACGTTGTCATGTATGTTGTGTGTGTGTCTCTCAATACATTACAAAAGCACCTCGTGTTTACTTCCACAGTGGTAATAGAAATGTGTCGAATTAAATCATACTTTGACCTATTGTCTCCATTTTTTTAACGCAGTCGGTTTGTGATCAATCCATGTCTTTCCATCGCCAGACTCTCAACACGTTTGCTCATCTGGATAACTAAACCGTGTGTCCTGTCCTATTGTTTGGATGTGTATTGTGTTAGGTGACACACATACCACTCACAGCAATCACCTGACACCTGACCTCACGTTGGATAAAGGGTCTACTGAATGATAAATGTAAGTGTAGCATCAGGCTTTATCCGCAGGCCACTCGGATCGAGAGACTGACGCATTTCCCTGCAGTGTTTTGCTCCCGCACTGGTGATTTGGAAGAGTTTGAAGTAAATAAACATTAGTTTGAAGGGTTGTTTCATTGGGAGGACTGTCAAATGGCCACAGCGTAACGTCTCCCTCTAGTGGCTGATGATGTAGTTAATAGGTCATGAAGTAAATAGGCACTTAATGCAATTATACAACCTTTTGCCACAGATTTTCTCAGGCAATATACGCTTTATACAAAAAGCACTTCACTTATATTTACACTTTTTGTGAGTTGCATTTATTACCACTTGCATATAAGATGTTTTTGTTGTTGATTACAGTTGGTGCAAACAGCCATATATCTATATATATATATATATATATATATATATATATATATATATATATATATATAAGCCCATTGGCAGATATCTGTTCTTGTTTTTGCATCTTGATTCGGGAATCTTTAGGCATTTGCATTGGAAAATGAGACAAATACTGAGGAAGGGCACCACTTTTTTGCAGTGTGATTAAAAGTAAAAGTTATTTGCATATTCTAGTGGTTGGGACTGGGAGTAGAGGTGTTGAAGCCATACGCTACTTTTGTGTGTGTAAAAGTAATTCAAATGTAGTATGGAGATCTGTTGGAGCAACTCATTGTGTTTCTCCCTTGGCATTTACATTTAGAAAACATATTGCCGTATTTTGTTCCATTCAGTTTATCCCTTACATTTTCTTTACTTGGTCTTAAAAAGGTCTTGAACAAGTCTTAAATCTACCTTCATAGAACATGCAGAACCATATAATCATGGTATATGCTCAAATAACAGGGTAACAAAGCCAGCTTTGTATCATGTCTAAGAAAAACTAATACCATAGTGCATATCCATACGCATGGTTCTACTATATACTTCCTACTGTAAAATAAACAACTGAATCAATTGTGGTACGTGTGAAAGTGATTATGCAGGACAAGATGATCCATTGTTCCACAAACAGCATGTGCTTCCTCTCAGAGCCGTTTTCGGGTGTGATCGTGAACGCGCCCGGGCGGGTCACACCCATAGAGCACTGTTTACAAACACCAGGAAGAGATGACGTCACCCCGCACGAGCACATGTTCTGCGCGTATGCCCGCGCATCTCACAGCGCGCGTGCACTTCGTTGTGGAAGTGACGTCTGCTGAACGCATAGAACGTCGTTCTACGTGTAGTTTAAGGAAAATGGGGGGTTTCGCGCTTAAAACGAGGCAAAAAAACGCGTTTGTTTTCATGACCTCCATACTCAAAACACACACGCTGACGGGCGCGGAGGATTGTGGGGGAATCGGCGACTGCAGACGCGGAGAACCGTAAAACACGGAGTGGATTTCAGTGGGATTCTGCTCTAGGGTCACTTTGATTTCAAATATACAGGAAGATAAATACTTATAAAGAGTTTTTTTTTCCCCCACTCAAGAGACTTGAGTCAAATAAATACACTTTATTTTTAGTTTATAAAGATACATTATTATAAGCTTTTGTTGATTGAAGATCAGTGAAGGATTATAAAAATTGCATGTCACATATAATTAATTGTGAACTATTAGAATATGTTAAATTGGCGAAGAGCTAAAAACCTTGGTTCATTATATTTAACAACAGTTATGGATTCTAAATTTCTATTTTTTTGGCAACATTGTTAAAATGTTTTAAACATGTTTAAAATGTTCTAAATCTGCCCATTATCCTGGTGGTATAAAATACAATTTTACTTTAAAAGGTACTTTTATCGTCAGAATTGATGCACGTGCAATATTCCCAAAGCAAGCATTCATAGGCATGCACATACACAGAAAATAAAACATAAACAGTAAGCAAAATATAAAAATAACCATATGAATTAAATTAAATAGTCACTCTCTTACAATAATCTTTTTTATTATTATTATTTAACATACTTATTTTATTCTCATAAATCCCTATTTTATTTGTATTCAATACTTTCTTATTGTAATATTATTATTTATTTATTTGTTATAAAACCATTTCACGTCCTTAACACAAATCTCCAGTCCAGTGTTTACAACTCTCCGCGTACATGCGTGTTGGGGCACAGCGCAACCGACCTTCAATCCGTCAAACCGTCCATGTTTGTTATCTCATTGGCTGCGATTGAATTACCGCATTCCTTAGAGCGCCTCTAATTGGTCGGCGCACCCGTCAATCACAGAACCCCCTCCTCCAGCGCGCTTTGATTGGCTAATCCCCCCTTCCCTTTCTCTCTGGTGTATCGCGGCGGTGGGTCGAGTCGCCGCCGCTGCTGATGCTGGTGTCTCCGGTCGGGCACGTTTAACGTTTCATATTTTCCCTTCATATTCATATCGTGCCCCGTTCCGCGTGCGGAAAGATAAAGATGGCAGCGGTGGCTCGTTTGGAGGGCCGCGAGTTTGAGTATGTGATGAAGAAGCGCTCGGTGACGGTGGGTCGGAACTCGTCGCAGGGTTCGGTGGACGTGAGCATGGGCCACTCGAGCTTCATCTCCCGCCGGCACCTGGAGATCTTCACCGCGGCGGCCGAGGACACGGGCTCGGGCCCGGGCGGAGGAGAGTTTTATCTGCGCTGTCTGGGGAAAAACGGGGTGTTCGTGGACGGGGTGTTTCTGCGGCGGGGGGCGCCACCCCTGCAGCTGCCGAGAATGTGAGTTATTATCATAACCTTCATCACTCTTCATCGTGCTTATCATACCACCATCATCATCATCGGCGATGTTATTGTTGTTGTTGTTATGGTGAAACGCCGGGAGCACGTGCTAGTGTGCCTATGCCGCACAAAATTTTCGTTTCGCTTTCAAAGCCTCTCTGGGCTGTGTCTCATTCCCTAGTGAACTGCCTAACTAGACAGCATTCACGCGCTTCATGTGTTCATGCAGTATTATGGCCTTTGTGTGGAGAAGCAGGGGCCTTTTTAGAGCATCATGCAGAATTTTTGGGTCACCAAAGCAATTCTGCTTTTATATATATATATATTTTTTTTTTTACGAGGGCATGGCAGACCCCATCTTTTTTCACCATAAATGCAATGCATTAAGTTTGGGGTGTCATGGACACATGCTGCTACAGATTGAGAGCATCACATGCATGCATTTTTGCGTGAATCATGTGTATATAGATTTTTTTGGGGAGGCGTATATATGCTTGCAGCATTTTTGGGCATCCGTGTGTGTGTGTGTAGCAGTATTTTTGAGAAACAATAGGTGCATGCATCATTTTGGGGCATCATGGGCACATGCTGCAGCATTTTGGGGCATCATAAGCGTGTGCAGCAGCATTTTGGGGCATCATAAGCGTGTGAAGCAGCATTTTGGGGCATCATAAGCGTGTGAAGCAGCATTTTGGGGCATCATAAGTGTGTGAAGCAGCATTTTGGGGCATCATAGGTGTGTGCAGCAGCATTTTGGGGCATCATAGGCGTGTGAAGCAGCATTTTGGGGCATCATAGGCGTGTGAAGCGGCATTTTGGGGCATCATAGCAGGTGCAGCAGCATTTTGGGGCATCATAAACGTGTGAAGCAGCATTTTGGGGCATCATAAGCGTGTGCAGCAGCATTTTGGGGCATCATAAGCGTGTGAAGCAGCATTTTGGGGCATCATAAGCGTGTGAAGCAGCATTTTGGGGCATCATAAGTGTGTGAAGCAGCATTTTGGGGCATCATAGGTGTGTGCAGCAGCATTTTGGGGCATCATAGGCGTGTGAAGCAGCATTTTGGGGCATCATAGGCGTGTGAAGCGGCATTTTGGGGCATCATAGCAGGTGCAGCAGCATTTTGGGGCATCATAAACGTGTGAAGCAGCATTTTGGGGCATCATAAGCGTGTGAAGCAGCATTTTGGGGCATCATAAGCGTGTGAAGCAGCATTTTGGGGCATCATAAGCGTGTGAAGCATAGGGAAGGGCGATATGAGCAAAAATTCATATCACAATATTTTTCACTGTCTGGACGATATGGATATTATATTGCGATATGAGGGGAAAAAAATTGGAATCACATTTTAGTACACTTTAGTTAAATTACAGGCAAAATATGTATTTTAACCTTATTACTAGAAAAAGGTGAGGGATTTAATTGGACATGAAAAATCTTTTTTTTATTGTGCCATTGTTTTTCTCAAAAAGTGCAAACGTGCAACATGAGGTAGGCCTGAATTCACTAGTTATCTCTTTCCACTTTTTATTTTGCGGGGGTCAAATAATTCCTTCGTTAATAATTCGTAAGATGAGTAACACTGGAGTTTGGTTTATTGAATACGTTATAATCAATAAATAGGCCTATGAAATAGTGTGATTTCAGAGAGGTTTGACACTTAGGCCTAATTGAAGACAACATTGTTAACCGAGAAGTTTTTGTATAGAGAAGTAGGCTACATCCTGCTAATTCAGTGGTGAGAATTTAATTGTTGTTTTTATATATATTGTTGTCCATTTATCGAACTTCCATACCTCTTATATAGTAATTATATATTACTATGTATCAATTTACTAATGCTCGGACACGCGGTCTCTCTCGCTGTCGATCGCGGAGTTCGCTTCGCTTTTATCCCGGCGCCTCATAGACAGGCTGTGTGTGCGAGAGGCGCGTGTGTGACAAGACGGAGTGACACACTGTCACAGTGACAGAGAATGAATACACTGCGTGTTTTAAATAGCGTAAAAAAATAATAATAATAACGAAACGTATTATGTGGCGTGGGGTGGGCGGTATGACCAAAATTCTATTTCACGGTATGACTAATTTTATTTAACGGTAACGATATATTTCACGATATAGTTATTTATATAGTTATTCTCGAAAAATAGACAAAAAGGGCTTTGTATAATAAATAAAATGAAAAGTACTTCACATTGTTTTCTGTTTCTCTTATTTGGTCAATTATTTCTTTGGTAAAGAATTTTGATAGCTAAATATAAAAAAAACACACTCATCAACTTTTAGATGAACTACCCCCAACTGATTGATATTAAATACAACTCCTATCGGTGCAATTAAACTTTAAATAAAGTGTTGCTGAATAATTTTTTAATCTCATGTTATGCTTTACTTCATCAATCAGTTTATAATATCTGAATATTTTATATTATACTATTCTGTTCATAATAAATTAGTTATTTCCTTTTAATTTTGTAGGATAGTAATACTAGTTATGTTTAAATGTGTTCCCCGGTACATTTTTGCCATGTCTGCTTATAGGCTACAAATGCGTTTTAAGGGGTTTGTTTTGCTCTTTTTGTGATCTGGCAACCCGTCACCCTGCGCTTTAATCAATATAAGTTCAGAAGTGACTAGAAGGAGAGCAGCAGTTTGAAAACCGAACAGCAGCTACTGTTAGTGTTGACAAAGTAGCCTAGTTTAAATTATACACACCTTGTAACTGCGTCACTATTTGACCATAGCCCGGTGAACACCGCGCTCCCTCAGTGCGTGTGCACGCGCGTGTCTTCTGCATCAGTAAATGCGATCGGTTAATTTGAGTGTCAAGTTGTAATCACGTATCGAATCAAAGGAAGATTTTATCAGCTGGTTCGGTGGCCAATGGGCTCTATGCACGGCGGTATTTCCGGTGAAGGTCAAGGATGCTCGATAACTTCCGCCGATCATAGAGTCCAATGCAATACCGAGAATTTATATTGAATTGTATACTCCATGGTTATACTAAAGAAGCGTTAGTCACAAAAACTGACAAAACAGACACACCCCTCGTTGTGTTTATGCTTCTTTTTAAAATTATATTAAATAAACATAACTATATATAAAATTACATCTAAACGTATGAAAGTTTCGTTTCAAAGACGGGAGGTCAGTAAATTTTGAAGACTCTGCCATAATCCCGTTTTCCTCGGTTTTCCTCCGCTTTAATCTCCCCAACCGGAAACTGACGAGCATCCTTGCGTCAAATGCGGAACTTATGCGTGCATATAGCCTATTGTTTGGACTTTGAAATATATAACTCGCGCTGCACATTTAGTAATTTTGAATTTATGAATATCTAACGGTATTCTCGGTATCGCAAAATCCATATCATGGTACAACATAATACTGGTAGTCACGTTCATACCGGTATAGCGCCCACCCCTAGTGAAGCAGCATTTTGGGGCATCATAAGCATGTGCAGCAGTATTTTGGGGCATCATAGGCGTGTGAAGCAGCATTTTGGGGCATCATAGGCGTGTGAAGCAGCATTTTGGGGCATCATAGGCGTGTGAAGCAGCATTTTGGGGCATCATAAGCATGTGAAGCAGCATTTTGGGGCATCAAGGCGTGTGCAGCAGCATTTTGGGGCATCATAGGCGTGTGCAGCAGCATTTTGGGGCATCATAAGCATGTGCAGCAGCATTTTGGGGCATCAAGGCGTGTGCAGCAGCATTTTGGGGCATCATAGGCGTGTGCAGCAGCATCTTGGGGCATCATAAGCATGTGCAGCAGCATTTTGGGGCATCAAGGCATGTGCAGCAGCATTTTGGGGCATCATAGGCGTGTGAAGCAGCATTTTGGGGCATCATAAGCATGTGCAGCAGCATTTTGGGGCATCATAGGCGTGTGCAGCAGCATTTTGGGGCATCATAAGCATGTGCAGCAGCATTTT
Organism: Rhinichthys osculus; assembly: GCA_029959095.1. Taxonomy (NCBI): domain Eukaryota; kingdom Metazoa; phylum Chordata; class Actinopteri; order Cypriniformes; family Leuciscidae; genus Rhinichthys; species Rhinichthys osculus. The sequence goes on from JARWKJ010000002.1 coordinate 49,132,145, forward strand.
GGGGCATCAAGGCGTGTGCAGCAGCATTTTGGGGTAGGGGTGCTCTGATCAGGATTTTTGGGACCGATCGCCGATTACTGGAAGCTGTATCACCCGATACCGATCACCGATTACAGGGTCTATTTGAAGACTTCTTTTTATCATAGGCGTGTGCAGCAGCATTTTGGGGCATCATAGGCGTGTGCAGCAGCATTTTGGGGCATCATAGGCGTGTGAAGCAGCATTTTGGGGCATCATAAGCGTGTGAAGCAGCATTTTGGGGCATCATAGGCGTGTGAAGCAGCATTTTGGGGCATCATAAGCTTGTGAAGCAGCATTTTGGGGCATCATAAGCGTGTGAAGCAGCATTTTGGGGCATCATAAGCGTGTGAAGCAGCATTTTGGGGCGTCATAGGCGTGTGAAGCAGCATTTTGGGGCATCATAAGCGTGTGAAGCAGCATTTTGGGGCATCATAAGCGTGTGAAGCAGCATTTTGGGGCATCATAAGCGTGTGAAGCAGCATTTTGGGGCATTATAAGCGTGTGAAGCAGCATTTTGGGGCGTCATAGGCGTGTGCAGCAGCATTTTGGGGCATCATAAGCGTGTGAAGCAGCATTTTGGGGCATCATAAGCGTGTGAAGCAGCATTTTGGGGCATCATAAGCGTGTGAAGCAGCATTTTGGGGCATCATAGGTGTGTGAAGCAGCATTTTGGGGCATCATAGGTGTGTGAAGCAGCATTTTGGGGCATCATAGGCGTGTGAAGCAGCATTTTGGGGCATCATAGGTGTGTGAAGCAGCATTTTGGGGCATCAAGGCGTGTGCAGCAGCATTTTGGGGCATCATAAGTAGGGGTGCTCCGATCAGGATTTTTGGGGCTGATCGCCGATTACTGGATGCTGAATCACCCGATACCGATCACCGATTACAGGGTCTACTTGAAGACTTCTTTTTATCATGTAGCATTAGTTATTAAACTATATTTAACAACAATGTACATTAAATATTACATTTAAGAGAAGACAATGCATCATGAATTGACAGCTATGTATTTATTTGCAAGCAACATGTATTAACATAGCAGCTTGGTTATTGGGAGCAGCTTAGGGCTTGACATACAACTTTCCTGTAGAATATAAAATAAAATTAAATAAAAGACAGAACATCTGAGTCTTTAAATTAAGCTTTAGACTACTTTAAACTAAAAACAGCAACAAAAATACACCCCAGCAGCATTTTGGGGCATCATAAGCGTGTGCAGCAGCATTTTGGGGCATCATAGGCAATGGTGTCTAGGTAGGGAGCTCACTAGAATTTCAAACACCACGTCTAAACAAATGCATGCATGCAAATAACACCTATCAGAAATGTGCACAAAAGAAAAAAATGTGTGTTGTGTGTCATGGAAGAATGAGTGTTGTTTTTGTCTCGGATGGAGTGTAAACAGTAAACACTCTTAGGGCTATATGTTAACTAGGGGTTTAGATCCTGACAGCATCATATGCTCTCTCAAGTGTATTTATTTATTGCTTATCTCAGAAAAGCCCCGTCTGTCAGTTAGGTATGTTTTGCATTTTCTTATTTGTTTGTCTTGAGAAGATGTTGGACATCTGGTTGTTGACATTATCCTGAAGTCGACCTTTGGATCGTGATCACCGTGCGTTATCTGTTTTGAACGAGTTGTCTGATTTGTATTAAGTCTCACCCACTGGCCACTATCACCCACTATCTCTTTTTGAACGACATCAAATCACAGCGTCAAGCACGACTGTAGTGCACACTTATCCCTTTGCTTTTTTTAACACATGACCCACATATCTCAATATAACAACAAATCTGTTGCACCCTACAATGCCAGCCTTTAAAGCTATTTTATGCACTGCCATTTTCAGCTCGTCTCATTTCAGCAAACCTTTCTGTTGACTTCTACACAGGTTTAAAAATGCATATCGCCTCTAGATCATCTTGATACGTGCAGTGTCACATCAGGAGTGCAGTAAGGAAGCGAGCTGATATAGTTTGACTGATTAGCATTTTCTAAATATGGAGGCATGCATGTTTGTTTGAGTTATAAAGAGACTCTCTGATGTCTTTGTGCTGACAGACTTGATGCGGCTTCAGAAAATGTAAATAAGGCTTTTTATAGCCAATATCTTTAAAGCTAGGATATGAAATCTGTTATTTCTTTCCCTAAATTTAGTTTTGATGTTTTGATGATAAAAATTAAACATCTTTTAAGGAATTATAAATAAAAATTATTAGTGTGATTATTATTTAACGAAGTACATTCTACTGTGCAATAGAGGTGGGAACCTCACGATACGATACATGGCACACGTTACAGCAATTCTACGATAATCAATATATTGCTAGACAATCCTATAACGATACATCACGATATCTAAGGTCAAGTGCAGGTTGTTTCTCTTTATTAAAGTCCAAACTTTTAGAAAACAGCATTTTTTTTCAGTCTGTAAATTAAATTGAACATTTGAATTTAAACATTTTATGCTAATACTTTTTAAAAGCTTAAACTTTTCTTGTTTGTGTGTGTAAACTGACCCATTTAACTGCTTATTGACTTGTTTGTGTATATATATATATATATATATCACAAGTGTTTATATCTATAGGTTTATATATAAACCTGGTACATGTCAAATTTTACCAACCTCTTTTATTTAAAGCTGGGAACATCTCAGTGTTTACCAGCTGCTTCCTTAAAATAAACCTGGTGAAGTGTTGTCAAAGGTACCGACTCGGGTATTTTAACATTTTAAAAATGTGACGACACCAGCATTTCCGAACTAGCATTTCGAGCGCTGTTGAGCGGGTTCTTAAACGCCTCTGATTGGCCTATTGTGGTCACATTTATGTCTGTGATTGGCTAGTGGCTACAATGATCAACGCTTCCAGGGCTCCAGTCCAGACTAACTTTTTTTACTAAGAGCGCTGTAGCCCCTGACTGAACCGTAATGTTTCTCACTGGATCTCGTAGCGATGATGTTATTAATTCTGAGGCGAATTCAATGGATTTCTTCACTTGGCTCTCCTAGTAACAGTGTCGCGTGATCGAGATCGGCCCGCGTCTGACAAGTTCGGGGCTTTATTTTACCGTCTATGGTTCGGGGCGCTGCACTGTCTATTATTGGTCCGAACTAATAAACGGTCCATGAAGCATAAATCAGTAGCGTATTTTCGTTCCACTTTCATTTTGTTGGCATTCGCTGCTCGGCAACAAGTCGATAGATCGCTTGCTCATTGCTCAGACGCACATAGCAGGTTGTGATATTTGTCTCCATCTCCTTCCCACAGACGTTTACGTGCGCTCCCTATTCTTGTCACAATCATTGTCCTGCCACTCATTCCGGATTCATTGACGCGCCCCTTCCATGTTTAACGTGTGGCAAATTTACTGGTCGCACATGTGCGACTGGATGTAAAATTCAGTCGCACACTCTCAAATTTTGGTCGCAGTCTGGAGCCCTGGCTTCCGAAACATGTTGTAAATAGACATCGTCTACATTTGAGCGCGCAAAAGACACGAAGTGAACCATTTTACGACTGCATTTCATGTTTCCGTCTGCGTTTTTCACGGAAATCAAAGGGCCTTATATAGTGAAAATGTGCATATTTTCTTTTTGCATTTATGCATTTGCCAGATGCTTTTATCCAAAGTGATTTGCATCGCATTCAAGGCTAAGCTATCAGTTAATGCATGACCTAGACGTGCCTAGCGCAGTGAGGATTGACTTCTAATGGCTTGCTTCTAGGTGACTGTGCTGTTTATAAATGTTTGTCCTTAGCAGTTGTGTGTGTCTGTGAAGTTGTTAGCGTGCCATACGTGCTGGATGCTGTTGCTAATTACACTGCCACTTCTCTAAAGATTAGAGACAGAGCCACGTCCACACTTTAATTATCAAGAAATCAATGCGTCCCACCCGCTGAGACGTGCAGTACGTCCAGATGGTTTGCATGGACTATAATGGACAGACCACGTTTGAGGTAGAGACGCTCTGAGTTACAATATTGATCAAGAAGCTAAAGAGCATTTAATTAGTGGAGATTCGCTCCTATTGGCTCTCTGTCAGCACAAAGAGATGCTGACTTATCCTCACATGCCTAGACCGAAACCATGAGATCTTTCAGCGTTATTTTTTGTCTTTATTGTTTGGAATGGATCACAAAATGTTTTTAAAGCATCCTATTCTTGTCTTTATGCCCCGGTCAAACACTTGTTTAATATATCCATTGATCCTGGGGGTCTTTTCCAGAGTGTTTCTGATTTATTATCATGGTTTGGTTTTATGTGCAGAAGCAGCAGCGAGGTGTCCGGTGAGGGGAAGGTCATTGGTTTGGGATGTGTCGTAAAAGACTATGCTAAATAAATGCACCTCCCGCTGGGGTCGGTTGAACCCAGAGAAACCCAAACACTGAATCTGAACCCACTGACCTTCTGGAAAGAAACAAAGTCATCTGTGAGGGAGTTTACGCTGTGAATCGTGGATTGAAGTGAAGATGTTAGAGCTTCACAATGCTGGATACATTGAAAATGACCTTTTTTTTGTTTCAAACATGGATCATGATTCTCAACTGACAACTAGTTAGACAAAATAACATGTAATTTACTAGAGGTTCTGATGAAATGTTCATTTCTGCAGTCTATTAAAATTTTGAATGATTCAATGACTCACTCATAAATACTTCACTTGTTTCATGACTGGATGAATCAGTGTTTTTGAATGAATGATTCAAAGACATTTTCTAACAGTATCTTGTCGCCACCTGATGGCATAGCTATGTAAACGATATAATCTTTATTTGAAGTGTCTTGTTACTTTCTAAAGTAGGGATGCACGATGATATCGGGACAACATCGGTATCGGCCGATAAAAGCTTAAAATGACCATCATCGGCCGATATGAATATTTCTGCCGATGAGCCTTGCCGATAGGGTGGCGTGTTTCCAATGCGCACGTGACGACCGCGAACGAAGCATGAGCGCCAGCAACTTAAACTTCCAACCCGGGGTGTGCGTCTCACGGTTTTTGATCGTGGACGATTAAAATGTCTCCACGATCTGCTTTTGAAGCAGTTCACATCACATGTAAACGCAGAGGTAGAGTTCCACTCACGGGACACCGCAATTTACAAAAGTTCATTATTTGCATGTGCGTCAAAGTCTTGCTAGGTAAACATGTCATTCACGTGCTGATGCGCTGTTCTAAGATCCGCTTTTCTGAGCGCGTTACACGCAACGCTCACAGGAACTAAAAGCCTGTCACAGCGCCTGCATACTGGACTAATCTTTCGAGTCTTATTGCGCTGATACTGTCAAATACACACAAGGTTTACATAAACAAAGTTGGTTATGTCTAAAGTGAAAGCAAACAGAGAAAATCTGCTTGTCAAACGCGTGTATATTAGACGCGTCGCGTGCAGTTCTTAAAGAGACCGTATAATATGCTGCCGCTTGTCCTTAAAGAGATACTGCACCCAGAAATAAAAATTCTGTCATTATTTACTCACTCTAATGTTGTTCCAAACCTGGATTCATTTCTTTCTTGTGCTTAAATATACTATGGAAGTCACTGGAGTACAGCAACTGTTTGGTTAGCCACATTCTTCCAAATAACTTTTATAATTTCAACAGAAGAAAGAAACTTGAGAGAGTAAATGATGACAATTTAAATTTTTGGGAGAACTATCCCTTTAATGTTAATAAAACAACAAAACACAGAGGAAATCACTCACTGCTCTTGACTGAGAACTTTAATAGAAGCTTTAATAAGCTTTTTTTTTGCACTTAAAAAAAAATGTATATATCGGTATCAGCATCGGGCAAAATTAGTTTGAAAATATCGGCATATCGAATATCGGCCAAAATCCTATATTGTGCATCCCTATTCTAAAGGTGATTTCCTCTATTTTTCCCCCCAGTTCTTCTGTGATATGAATTTTTGTAACAGGAATAAAGATACTGTGTGGTTGAAAAGACGGTTTCATACCGATACATGATCCCTGCTCTCTCTCTCTCTGGCTCATCGGCAGCATCTGTGATTTTGTGAAATGTTTAATAGACACACAGGCGAATCGTTGTCGTTTAGGAATAAGATTGAGATCTTTTATCGATCAATCGTGCAGCTCTAGAAGATTTAGAGTGGGAAGAGTTGTGTCTGTCAGACTCTCCATCAGAGATTTCTCTAGTGCAGGGATTCACAAACATTTGTGTCAGCCGAAACCCCTTTGTGTCGTTCTAACCTCTCCAGTGGATCAACCTCAATATTATGAAGCGATGCGAGTGCTTTGTTTGTATAAAAAAACATAATTTACCACTTTATTTACAAAATATAAATCTCCAATGCACGTTTACGCAACAACATCTGCTCTCGCATCAACAGAACACGCATGCATTGTGCGTTGGAAATTTATATTTTGTAAATAAAGTGATAAATTATGTTAATTGTTTTTTTGTTTGTTTTTTTACAAAGCAAGCACTCGCATTGCTTAATAAAATTGGGGTTAAACCTCTGGGGTTGCATGGATTACCTTAATGATGTCTTTACTAGCTTTCTGGAGCTTGAAAGTGGTAGTTGCGTAGGCTGTCAATGGAGGGACAGAAATCTCAGATTTCATTAAAAAAAATTGTGTTTTGAATATGAACGAATGTATTACGGGTTTGGAACGACGTGAGGGTGAGTAGCCTAATTAATGACATATTTTTATTTTTTGGGTGAACCATTATAAAATGTTTTTATTTATTCATTTAGTTAAGTCATGGCTTCATTTTGTAGTTTAGTCCCAGTTTTTCCCTGTGTGTCTACATCTCGGTTTACTGTCATGGCTCTAGACAGAACCCGACCGCCGGAGGAGTGAGTCAAATTTTAATATATGTTATAGTGTTGTAAGACAGTGAGTCACTGGCAATGGGATTTTTTCTGTCTGGAAGTCATTAGGGTTTGCTTTGGTCCGTCTTTGCGCATATACACCCCGGCTGATGACGTGATCTAGTGTTAGACTCCACTAACTCGGTTCTGGTGAGTCTCTTACACTCATGAAGCTTAACAAGCCGAAAATACTTCATAACGCCAATTAAACTCTTCTATTATTTCATTAAAATAGATTTATTGTTGTTATTATGACAAGTAGCTGTTGTTCCTTAGTGTACTTGCAAAAGATTGTTCCTTATATTTTGTTTTGGTTGCTTAACTTGAATGTCACGCCACATCGACTAAAATAAAGCTAAACACTGATGGTTAAAGTTGTGATTCACTCAACTGTCATTGACGTTTTCATAAGTAGGAGTTTGTAACTCTTTGTATTGATTGGCCATCGTCAGATGCTTTTAAACACTGCATGTTGCAGTTCTATTTAATTTACTTCGTTGCAATTTCACATTGAAACTTGCATTTTCTGTAAAACTGCTTTGAAACAAAATTAATTGAATTGAAAGTGAATCCAGTATGTTTATTATGTGGGAAATAAACAGACAGACCAGTTAGATGAAGTTTATTTTGCTACATGGTCTTAAAAACACTAACTGTAAGTGTTTAAGTGTTGCTAAACGAGTGTAAGTTTTGGCGTGATTCCTCTGCTTTAAGTGTTAATCGGTTCAGACTGACGTTTTGAGCTTGTCCACTTTCCACCATTTCCAGAGGGAGTTGAAAACACAGAGCGGATTGCTTTCGTAGTGTAAACTCTCATGTGGTCGAATGTGTTCAAACAGCCACAGAAGACAGTCTACATTACGGGAAGCGCTCTAGCCAGGATTTAAACTGTCGGATGAATACCCAAGTTTGGTTTGAAGACGAGAAATGTACCAATCCCAATGTTCTCTCACCGTTCCTGATTTCTAACACACACTCACAGCGTTCGGCTGGTCTTGAGTCTGTCAGAGCAGAAACTAAAGCTGATGCTCTCCGTGTGTTTTCTGTCGTCTCCGGTCGTGTTCATATGTAAATTACGTGAGTTTATTTTGTCCATTAGATGGAAAGATCTGAAAACACACACATTCACCCACACACAGACCCTCCCCTCGAAGAAACCAGGACAGAAGTGGCTGAAAATGGACAAAAGAGACGGATTAAAACACCAGGTGTGAGTGGGAATGTGTCTCCCTCGTCCACTTGTGACCCGATCCACCAAAACGCATCTTAACACCAGGTGTAAACAGCCTAAGATTGAGTGCTTAAAAATCACACTTTTCATGATTTTTTTTAATGTTAACAGAAAAACACTCCAAAGTTTGGGGTGTTTGAGCAAACCATGCTTTCTGTGTGAGATCACTAGTGTTTTTTTGTAGAATATTTGAGTGTTTTTTGGGTATCGTGGGAGAGACGCAAAGGAGATATGCAGGAACAAGTCTGTTCGGATCTCACACACACACACACACACACACACACCACCCACAGGGAGGAATGTGAGGGGTTGAGATCCCAACATTCCTGTTTTAAAGAGCCCCTCGTAGTTGCCATGACTGAATTGTGCTTGAAATGGCTGCTTGGAGCAGAAACACAGTTAAGATTTTATCCTGAATGCTTAATTACATTTGCATCAACAAAACAATTGTTGGATATATGACAAAAGCAACTGGCAAAGATTAATGAAGGTTTATTGAAAGAGTCAAGATTCTGCATGTTTGAGAGTGGTTATTTTCTTCTCTGAAACGTACTTGTTAAAAACGGCTGTACTTTTAGTTTTTCATTCACATTTTCCAAGTCTTGTGTTTGTAAATGACTTGTGCTATGATTCACAAACCATTGTTATATTAGTATTATTTATACACAATATATTATAGTTTATAATTAGTTATTCATATTTTAAATCAGCTTTTATTGTAATATTAAAGGTTTAATTTTTAGTAGTTTTTGTCATTTTTATTTGTTTTTATACTTTTTAAATATTGCTGTTTATTTTTATTTTAGCTGTAGTTCAGTTTCCAGTTAGTAATTTTTAGTGGTTTAACTTAAACGTATTTCAGTTGGTTGCCAAGGGAACATTTTCGTTAAAGTTTTTCATCTAGGTATATATCTTTATTTTATTCAAGTTTAATTTCAATTAACAAATGTTTTTAATAGTTTCAGTTAACAATATACTGAGTGTTTATGTAGATGTTGTTGGTCATTGGAGCTCATCAACATGATTGTGAAGTCTTACTCATGAATATTTCTGCATTGGTTGTTTTTGTGTTTTAGTTTCAGGGAATGTTGTGGTTAGACTGGAGAGGAATTTTTGTAAATCACTGTCGTGTAAAACATCAAAATCCCGTTCGAAGTGAAAGAATCCTGTTTTCAGCAACGCGAGCTGAAGAAATGGACTCATTACTGCAGAAATGTCCCGCAGATGTTGTCGATAAAGCGCCACGAGCTGCTCGTTCATGACCGGTGCGGTGTCTGAATGAACCTTCACGTGAGAAATCGCAAGAAGCCAGAAGGACCAGAGTTTATCTGTCAGATCATGTGGTATTCTTAGCCTTAGTCTTGCTGGATGTGAACAATTTTGCTTAAATAAAGTTAATTATTTAGTGTAGTTTGTGCCACATTTTCCTTCAGACTCTAATCAAGAGCAGATTTGCTCCTACAGAGATAACTAACACTTTACATTAGTTAACATGAACAATGCACAATACTTTTATCATTTATTAATCTTAGTTATGCTAATCTCTGCGTTTAGTTAATGAACTAACATGAATAAATGATAAGATTGTATTTTTATTAACTGACATTAATCAAGGTTAATAAATTATTTTTAAAAATCGTTCATTGTTTGGTCATATTCGCTAATACATGGACTAATGTTAACAAATGAAACCTTATTGTGAAGCGTTACAGCAATATCAACACCGTATCTTCTGAAAAATACCAGTTTAATGAAATTAAATCACCTTAATTTGAAAATTAGCGTAATGAAAAGGAAAACTATTGTCGTTACCTAAAGAATAAAAGCGGGAGTTTGCAAAGGAACAAAAACTAGGAAAAACTAAAAACAATTAAAGAACGAGGATTCGTTTAATTTGACATGTAAAAGGTTAGTTTCTGGTTTTGTTGCTGCGTTTTCCCCCCTGATTAAATCATCCAATTGGTGCTGTGTTTTAAGGAACGAAAGCTACAAATAATGTGCAAAAACTAAACAAAACTAGTCAACAAAGATACAAGCAAAAATAAAACCTTTTGACATTTAAAATGTCACTGAAATAGATCAAAATGTAAGTATCTGATATAACAAGCATCAGATTGTATTTTGCAGCCTGAAGAATGTCTCTTTACGTTGAAACTGATTTCAGATCAGCTCCTCGCGTTTTAATTCCCTTAAAGCCGAGTCTTAATGTTGTTAGCAACTTAACTCAGGACTGTGTTTATTCCAGACACGCACGAATGCCGTCTCTGTTTCTGAACGAGAGCAGGATTGAATCCTCCTTTCATTTGTTAGTGAATAAGCAAGATAGTCTTCCGCTGTATTCTGGGATAATTGAATACGCTGGGTGTGATTGGTGTGTGTGTGTGTGTGTGTGTGTGTGCCAGGGCTGCAGGGGCCTGGCGCAAAGTTTAGGACAAGGCTTGGCACAAAAACACGTCACCTAGTGCCAACCATATGGACCGTGACGCTAAAAGAAAAGGAGAGAAATGGCCCTAGTCCATCAGACGTAGCGCATCGCTTCTGAACTCCTCTAAGGGCGCGCTTGCGTGCTTCAAAGACGGCTTTCTTTTCGTTTCGTCCTCCGTTTTAACAGGTTGTTGTTTATAAATGAAAGGGATATTAAAATGTTGTGAATCTTTTTACTGTGTCAGTAATAGTGTCATAACTTTGAGCAGCTTGAAGCGATGGTTGAGAAATACTGCACATATTGCTGTTTATTGGTGCATATAAGTTAAAGGTATTATTAACTTTTTTTTTAAATAAAGGCTTTTTTAAACCGCATTTATTTGGGGAGAATTGTGATGTTGTTTATTGAATGGGGTGTAATAATAATATATCGTGTCACAATATATCGCAATACAAAAATTCAACGATATGTATCATGGATAGTGACAAAAAATGAAAATTACTGCATGAGAGAAAACAGAGTTTTAGTGTCAGTGCCACATTAAACTACTGTATGTAATGTTGAAGATGATGTATAATAATGCAATGGGGGAATATTTGTGGGTCGTGATGATGCCAAATGTCTGATGTTACCAGTAAAAAGTTGCATTATTTTAAATATATCTAGTTAGTGAAAGAGTGAAAACGCATATTCGTCTACAATGATTCAGTATTTTCAGCTTGAGAATCATGAATATTGTTGTTTTGGTGTCTCTATTGTCCTGTGCGTTGGGTTTCCAACACTATTTATTTACACACACACAATGTAAAACCAAATTTAGCATTTTAATCAACAGTAATTTTTGTTAACCTTTTATTATATATCTTGGAGTATCGCAATAATATGGTATCGTGAGATGAGGGTATCGTTACACACCCCTGTTATTGAACGTTTTTCAATATTTTGTAATGTTGTACTTTTTTTATTGTGTGCATTGTGATTTGCAAAGCTACAATAACCGGTTTGAGTGTGAGCCGTGTCATGTTTTCATGGACGAGGTGACTTGTTTACTCCTGGGGCTGTTGGTGTTGAGACCGAATATTAGTTCATCAAGGGGCGTCTAATTTTAGCATCGCTTGGAGATCCACTTATACTCCTGAGCTTTATTACCACAGTCATCTTGGTCATAAGAAAACTTGTGTCTGAAACACATCGAGGGTGTTTACGTGCGTCTAATAATCGCTCACCGATTACACTTATTAAACCGACTGCTGCACATAAGGTCATATAAACATAAACGTCGTGAACTGTGCTCTTTTATCAGGGAAATGCGGACACACCTAGAGCTTTGCCTGTCTGTGGTTTCGTTTTGCACGTAAACAACTTAAATATCCCTACAGGAGCTTATTCACTGGACCTCATTTATGAAACGCGAGCAGTTTTTATGCATTAATTGTTTAAAACATTCTCATGTAAATAAATATTGTCACTTCAGACCCTCTTCAAATGTTAAACGCCCTGTTTTCCACCATACACACACACACACACACACACTCACTCCACCCATGTGTTTTGAAAGTGTGAATCTTTGTTTTGGCTGCTGTTCCCCTTCCTGGTTTCATGTTGATGCTTGTTTGATCCATAAGGATTACATCTCTTTAGTTGATAATTGTCTTTCTCTCTTTCTCAGGTGCACATTTCGGTTCCCCAGTACGAACATCAAAATCACGTTCACGGCACTGGCGAGCGTCAAGCGTGAGAAGAGGGAACCGGAGTCTCCGGTGAAAGCGGTTCAGCCACAGATCTCCCCTTTAACCATCAACATTCCCGATAACATCGCTCACCTCATGAGCCCCTTGCCCTCGCCCACCGGCACCATCAGGTACTAACTCACACACACTCACTCACTCTCTCACACACTCACACTCACTCACTCACTCTCTCGCTCACTCACTCTCTCACTCTCACTCACTCACTCACTCTCTCGCTCACTCTCACTCGCTCACTCACTTTCACTCACTCTCTCTCACTCTCTCGCTCGCTCACACACACACTCGCTCTCTCGCTCGCTCACTCACAATCGCTCATTCACACTCTCTCACTCACTCTCACTCGCTCACTCTCACTCGCTCACTCACTCTCACTCGCTCACTAACTCGCTCACTCACTCTCACTCGCTCGCTCGCTCACTCACTCTCACTCACTCTCACTCACTCTCACTCACTCACTCACTCTCTCACTCGCTCACTTGCTCACTCAAACTCACTCTCACTCGCTCACTCACTCTCACTCACTCACTCAAACTTGCTCACTCTCGCTCACTCACTCTCACTCGCTCACTCACTCTCACTCGCTCACTCACTCTCACTCACTCTCTCACTCGCTCACTCTCTCACTCGCTCACTTGCTCACTCACTCACTCAAACTTGCTCACTCACTCACTCTCACTCGCTCGCTCACTCTCACTCACTCACTCGCTCACTCTCTCTCACTCACTCACTCAAACTTGCTCACACTCACTCACTCACTCTCGCTCACTCGCTCACTCGCTCACTTGCTCACTCACTCACTCACTCACTCAAACTTGCTCACTCACTCACTCGCTCACTCTCACTCGCTCGCTCACTCTCACTCGCTCACTCACTCTCACTCACTCACTCGCTCACTCTCACTCACTCACTCACTCTCACTCATTTACTCAAACTTGCTCACTCTCGCTCACTCACTCTCACTCGCTCACTCACTCTCACTCGCTCACTCACTCTCACTCACTCTCTCACTCGCTCACTCTCTCACTCGCTCACTTGCTCACTCACTCACTCAAACTTGCTCACTCACTCTCACTCGCTCACTCACTCTCACTCGCTCACTCACTCTCACTCACTCTCTCACTCGCTCACTCTCTCACTCGCTCACTTGCTCACTCACTCACTCAAACTTGCTCACTCACTCTCACTCGCTCACTCACTCACTCACTCGCTCACTCTCTCTCACTCGCTCACTCACTCTCACTCATTTACTCAAACTTGCTCACTCTCACTCACTCTCACTCGCTCTCTCACTCACTCTCTCACTCGCTCACTCTCACTCGCTCACTTGCTCACTCACTCACTCACTCACTCACTCGCTCACTCACTCTCACTCAAACGTGCTCACTCTCGCTCACTCACTCTCACTCACTCTCACTCGCTCACTCACTCTCTCTCACTCAAACTTGCTCACTCACTCTCACTCACTCACTCAAACTTGCTCACTCACTCGCTCACTCTCGCTCACTCACTCTCACTCACTCGCTCACTTACTCTCACTCACTCACTCACTCACTCTCACTCGCTCACTCACTCTCACTCACTCACTCTCACTCTCACTCGCTCACTCAAACTTGCTCACTCTCGCTCACTCACTCACTCTCTCACTCACTCACTCTCACTCACTCACTCAAACTTGCTCACTCTCGCTCACTCACTCACTCAAACTTGCTCACTCTCGCTCGCTCACTCACTCTCACTCACTCACTCTCACTCACTCACTCAAACTTGCTCACTCACTCTCACTCACTCACTCTCACTCACTCACTCAAACTTGCTCACTCTCGCTCACTCACTCTGTCACTCACTCGCTCATACACTCACTCTCTCGCTCGCTCATTCACACTCTCTCACTCACTCTCTCACTCACACATGCTCACTCTCACTCACTCTCTCACTCACTCACTCACTCGCTCACTCACTCTCACTCACTCACTCACTCTCTCTCACTCACTCTCTCACTCACACATGCTCACTCTCACTCACTCTCTCACTCACACACTCTCTCGCTCACTCACTCTCACTCACTCACTCTCTCTCGCTCACTCACTCACTCGCACACTCTCACTCTCACTCACACACTCACTCACACACTCTCACACACTCACTCTCACACACACTCACTCACTCAGGTTGAAAAGTTAAATGATTTATGAAAAATATAAGGGATGCTGGATATATTGGCCACCATATCGGTATCGGCCGATTATGTTTATTTTTAATGTTATCGTTACCGTCCCTATTAGAAAATGTGGCCGATTTAAAGTGATAAATGTATTATTTCCTTCAGCTGAGACGCTTCAGATGCACTGTGAATTTCTGTCATATAAGCTACATAACATAAAATTATAATAAGAACAAAAACTAAAGTCTCTCCATTAAAAGCCATGTCCCAAGCACACAATCATGATGTAATCAGGCTCTGAAAAATTATATAAAAATTTAGATTTAGATTTACCAACCAATATATCGGCTTTCAAATATTAAGAATTATCGGTTATTGGTATCAGCCAAAATGTTCATATTGGTGCATCCCTAAAAATATAACACTATTTTTATGATGTTATTGTCAACGTGAACCTGAGAATATTTTCAGTTTTAATTGTAATTGCATTTTTTGAAAAATTAAAAAAAGAATTAGTCTATTTTGTTTGTATTATATTTATACAGGCATATATATATATATATATATATATATATACTTTAACTAAACAAAATAGAAATGTTGAATTGGCAACTAACTGATAAAAAAAAAAAAAAAATCAGATAACATTTGTTTAACTTTTTTATTTTTTTATTTCATTGAATAATTTAATAGTTGTAGTTAATGAAAACACTTCCTGAAAGATGAGATATAACTGATAAAGCAGAATCATATGGGAGTGTTTCTGACCTGTGAAGCTTCCAGGCGAGTTGAAACTGAAGCGCTGATGTTCACGCTTCATCGGGGTTGGTGGCGTTTGAGTGTCTGCGTTCGAGTGTGTGTCTGCAGCTGTGTGTCTCCGTTCGAGTGTGTGTCTGCAGCTGTGTGTCCTTTATGGGCCACTTCTGATTTGAGTGATTTAATTGAGTTTGGCTCCCACATAAATGCGGCAGTTTCCTGTTCTGCAGGGAAAAGTAAACTTCCTCCTTCCATCTGTTGGCATAGGCCCGTTTCACTAAATGATTTTGGAAGTGTATGGTAATGCATTTTGTGTGTGTGTGTGTCCCTCAGCGCTGCTAACTCGTGCCCGTCCAGTCCGCGGGGTGCGGGATCCTCCGGCTACAGGCTGGGCCGAATCGTGCCTGACCTGCAGCTCATGAATGACAACTCTCAGTCCGAGAACGACAAAGAGGCGTCAGAAGGAGACAGTCCAAAGGTGCCGAATCTCAGGATGAACATCACTACCAGACTCAAGTTTGGGAAAAGATGATTGGTGTTTTTTTTAAGAAGTTGCTTATGCTCAACAAGGCTGCATTCATTTGTATGTAAATTATTATGTGAACAGTAAAATTTGGAAAAAATTACTATTTGAAACGAGTGTTTTCTATTGTAATATTATATTAACATGTAATTTAATCCTGTGAATTTCCAGCATCATTACTCCAGTCTTCAGAGTCATATGATCCTTCAGAAATCATTATAATATGATGATCAAGAAACATTTATGATTTTTATCAGTGTTGAAAACAGTTGTGCTGATTCATAGTTTTGTGGAATAAATGATACACTACAATTCAAAAGTTTAGGGTAAGTGAGATTTAAAATAATAATAATTTATTAATGCTTTAATCCAGCAAGGATGCATTAAATCAAAAGTGACATTACAATCTTTTATTGCAAACTATTGCGAAGGCATTTATAATGTTTCAAAAGATTTCGATTTCAAATAAATGTTCTTTTATATCTATTCAGCAAATCATTCTGAAAGAAATGTATCAAGGTTTCAACAAAAATATTAATCGGCATAACTGTTTTCAACACTGATAATAATCATAAATGTTTCTTGATCATCAGATCCTCATATTAGAGTGATTTCTGAAGGATCATGTGACACTGAAGACTGGAGTAATGATGCTGGAAATACAGCTTTCATCACAGGAATAAAAATTACATTTTTAAAAATATATTTGAATAGAAAAGTTATTTTAAATATTAATTTACAGTTTTTACTGTATTTTTGATCAAATAAATGCAGCCTTGCTAAGCATAAAAGGCTTAATTCAAAAACAAATCATAATTATTCCCAACTTTTGACCGTTAGTGTATAATGGAGAAAACTGTCCATCTATTCTAAACAACTCTGAATGATCTTTAGTTCATGGTCAAATCTCTCTCTCTCTCTCTCTCTCTCTCTCTCTCTCTCTCTCTCTCTCTCTCTCTCTCTCTCTTCTCTCTCCAGGACGACTCCAAGCCCCCGTACTCATACGCTCAGTTGATCGTGCAGGCGATCACGATGGCGCAGGACAAGCAGTTAACACTAAACGGCATCTACACACACATCACCAAGAACTACCCGTACTACAGGACGGCAGACAAGGGCTGGCAGGTGGGGAAAGTTTTCTAAACTATAGGGAATAAACTGTGATAATGTGAGAAATGTTGAAGGTGTCTGAATCAATTTTGGTTTGACTGTATCATTTTACAGTCATATTGGATGAAGATTTCAGTTGACCGTGTGAATAAATGTCTCTGTTTCAGAACTCGATTCGTCACAACCTGTCCCTGAATCGGTACTTCATCAAAGTCCCGCGCTCACAGGAGGAGCCGGGCAAGGGTTCGTTCTGGAGGATCGACCCGTCGTCCGAGGGCAAGCTGGTGGAGCAGGCCTTCAGGAAACGCAGGCCGCGGGGCGTCCCCTGCTTCAGGACCCCGCTGGGACCCCTCTCGTCCAGGTCCCGACACTAGCCTTTATCACATGCCATTCACACAACTCGAAAGTGTTATTTATAGAGCACAAGTTTAACACAACCAAAGTGCTTTACAATACAATAAAAAGAAAAGGAAAAAATAATCAATCAACACAAATCAAGTATCAAAATATTAGTGGATTCATTTGCAGGCCGTGTATTTTTGCTTGTAAAAATGTCACTTAATCTTTATTTTTGTCATAAACGCTAGTTATGGTTATCTTAAATGTTGCATTAAGCACTGTTTAAGACGTTGGGGTCGGTAAGATGTTTTAATGATTTTGAAAGAAGACTTGTGTTCACCAAGGCTGCATTTATTTGATCAAAAATACAATAAAATCTGTAATATTGTGAAATATTATTAAAATTGTAAATTGCCGTTTTCTATGTGAATATACGTTAAAATGTAATTTATTCCTGTGATCAAAGCTGTATTTTCAGCATCATTACTCCAGTCTTCAGTGTCACATGATCCTCCAGAAATCATGATGATTTAATGATCAAGAAACATTTATGATTATTGAAAACAGTTGTGCTGAATATATTTTTTAGCAACCTTTTTTTAGGATTAATAGAAAGTTTGAAAGAACAGCATTTATTTGAAATCACTTTTGATGTCCTTGCTGAATAAAAGTATTAGTTACTTTGAAGTCAAAAAATCTTGCTGGCCCAAACGTCTGCAGGGTAGTGTATGTGAGATGTGTTCTGATGTGTTGGTGTTTGATGACAGGAGCGCCCCGGCGTCGCCCAATCACGCGGGCGTTCTCTCCGCCCACTCCAGCGGCGTCCAGACTCCCGACAGCCTATCACGTGAAGGCTCACCGGTTCCCATGGAGCCCGAGCCCACCTCGGCTCCGCCCCCTTCTGCTGCTGCTGCTGTCCAACCCAAACTAGCCGTGATTCAGGAGGCCCGTTTTACCCAGAACACCTCAGGTACTCCGTCACAGATGAACACACATTCACTTGGGCTGATCTTTTAGGCTCAGAAATGCATGATCTTTATCTTTCATTTATTGACATTAGAATTTTTTCTTTGGTTTCAAAGCATTAACAGCGGTGTGAAAGAACTGCTTGTGTATATATAAATACACTTTGTTTTTTGTTTTTTTGGGGGGGGTTTTGCAACCGCTGTTAATGCTTAGAAACCTATTTATATATAATGCTATATATATATATATTTATTTTTCATAATAAGTATATTATTTTTTTATCATTAGTATTATCTGTATTGGTCTGATTTTTATTTTATTTTTTCATTATTATTTTATAATGATTTTTGTTATTAAATAATCACTGCTTACCAGTATCAGTCAGAATCTGTGCATCAATATTGTTTAGTAGTCTATAATTACATTGTAAACTTTTTAGTTTGTTTTATTCTGAGCCTTAAATAATAAACTCTTTGTTTTCATATTAATAAATAATAGCACAGTTTTCTTCTGTATCAGTCAGAATCTGCATCAATGTTGTTTATTAGTTTACAGTGTAATTATAGACCGCTAATTATTTGTTTCTTTTTGTTTTATTTTGAGCTTTAACATAAATAATAAACACTGTTTTCATATAAATTATAATAATAAATAATGAACGTGCAGTTTTCATCCATATCAGTCAGAATCTGTGCATCAATATTGTGTATTAGTTTGCAGTGAAATTGTAGACTACTAATTATTTGTTTGTTTGTTTTATGAGCCTCAGCATAATAAACACTTTGTTTTCATATAAATAATAATAACTAATAAACACAGTTTTCATCTCTATCTATCAGAATCTGTGCATCGATATTGTTTAGTTTGCGGTGCAATTGTAGACAACTAATTATTATTATTTTTTTATTATTATGAGTCTTAACATAAATAACCGCTTTGTTTTCATATATAAATAATAATAATAAATACTAAACATGCAAAAAAAAAAAAACTAAATACTCTCTCTCTCTCTCAGTGTCTCCCATCACCACCCAGCCGGTCCTGATCGCGGTCCAGCGCCCGTTGACCCAGTCGATGAAGCCCGTGACGTACGCGCTGGCCACCCCCGTCACGTCCTCCACGTGTGCGCAGCCGCTGATGCAGACGGTGCACGTGGTCCACCAGATCCCTGCGATGACCGTCAATGCCCTGAGCGGAGCCAACCTGCAGAACGCCATCAAGACAGAGCCGCTGGAGAACGGGGAGTACGAGGAGGTCAAAGGTGACGAGCTCGGGTCAAGGAACGTGAACTGGTTTTCATTTCTTCACATAACGTTAGTAACAAACATGTGTTCTGTCTCTCTTTAGTCAAGGTAGAGTCTGTTCCTGGCATCGCTCACGGCTCTATAGGCTCAGCCAATAGGATCATTCAGAGCAGCGCTGGAGCCACGCCCCTTCAAACGGTTACCATAGTGCAACAAGCCCCATTGGGTCAGCACCAACTGCCAATCAAAGCCATCACCCAAAATGGCACTCATGTAATGCCTATTGCCACGGCAATACAGAGCCAGGCTAACTCAGGTATTCCATTATTAATGATATTATCAGAGGAAGGAAATTATTGCAGAACAGTGGAATTTAAAGTCCCCCTGTAGTCAATCATTTTATCACTTAAAACTCAAAGATTTTTTTTTTCCTTGAAAAAAAACTTCTTCATGCCTTAAAATAGCTTGAATGTAACTCGACACCCTTGCCTCATTTAGTATTTGCGGTTCTATGAATATGCAAATGAGCCCCGCCTCCACTCACTCACTCAGCTCAGAGATCCACTGGTTGACGATCACACGTTGATCTGATTGGTTACAAGGTAGTTTGTGACGTCAGAAACACCAGCGATTTCAAACCGTGTTTTTGAGACTGTCTTTGATTCACTGCAGTTTTAAGGAGGAAATACTCAGCAATGCTGTCGACTTATGAATTTACACATGATTTGTCTTAAAGCATATTAAAAACACCACATAGACATATAAACAACATTAAAACCTTGATTTTCACCACAGGGGGACTTTAAATACAATTATTTTTTTTGTTTTATTGTTGTTCACCTTCACGCATACATACATACTAGGGCTGTCACTTTTGTGAAAAAATCCTGATCGATTTTTGAGACATAAACGTTCATTGAATCGATTGTAAAATCGATTTTCCATGTCTAAAGACGTTTCCATTTTCAGGGCCAAATATAGGCAAATCCACGGACAACTAACAGGCATTAGGACGAACGTAAAGAGTGCGCTTGAGACGCACACAAGTCAGCAATATTTCTGATGATTTATTGGCGTGAAGTTTCGTGCACAATGACAAACAGGAGTGCAAGATTCTCGAAAAACAATAAGCAGAGTGGACTGCCATAACATCACTGAAAAACATTACTGCAGGCTGTGTTTACGATTAGAAATGTCAAACAAATTTCGCCTACGTAGGCGATTGTAGGCCGGATCTGTATCTGTATGCACCAGACTGTCTGAATACCGGCAGAATTCACGTTTTTGTTGTAAAGAGAGACACGTTATGCAGAAGTATAGTTTGTATGTGTGTTTGTCAGAGCCTGCAGTTGCTGTGTGACGCGCGTTCGCTGCGGGCGTGTCGTGACGAGCTGGACGCGCTCCGAGAGAAGGCCGTTAAAATCGATTCCCTATTTTCGTTTTCGATACTTGTGTTGGTTGGTCCGATCGATTGTGCAATCGCTTTTCGAACGTAAAGTGACAGACCTAATACATACATACATATATATATATCACGCGATTACGTTAATTTTGAGATGACAACACGTGACGTCCTCGGATTAGGAATTATGCGATTCTATGGCAACACTATCAACGCCTAAATGAATCTGCAGTGGTCACCTGGTACAAGTAGGAGCTCTCAGAAAATTCCCAGCTTACAAGTTGTAATTACGAGCTCTATGAGGACGTGAACACTTTTGAACACAGTTGAAATCTCGTAATTACGACATGGTGTGAACGCACCTTTAGATTCTTGTTAAATGTCTCTTTCTGTTTGTTTTGAAAACATATAATCCTGTTACAGCAAAGTATAAGTGTGTTCATTTGTGTTATTCTAACTCTGCATGATTATATTAATTTAATTACCGTATTTTCCGCACTATAAGGCGCACCGGATTATAAGGCGCACCTTCAATGAATGACCTATTTTAGAACATTGCTCATATATAGGGCGCGCCGGATTATAAGGCGCATAAGATACTGCAGTCAAACGTTTGACTGGGTTTGCGTTATGCATCCACTAGATGTGCTAAAGGGAATGTAGCGATCTAATGTAGACGAGGCGTTTATTAGTAAGCGTGAGCGGCGCGCGCTGGGGCGGGCACGTAACTCACATTCGCAGCCTGACTCATGAGTATTCATGTGCGGTGGCTCGCTGACAGCAACAGCTGGCTGTTTTGAACATAGACATAATAAATACATAGACGCCCTATTGGCCGCTTTGGAACGTTGCTGCGATACGTCAACGGGTCCGCCATTTTGCGGAGGGCAAGACTGCACTATGAACAAATGTAAGTAAACGGGGGAGCTGCGTTTTTTCTGGATAAAAAACTGTTTTTACATTTATCAACCGATTTCAGTGGTTTGTATGTGGTGTACAAAAAGTTCCAGTTCTAGTTAATTAAAATCTCGATAGTTAGGCTTGTAAAATATTTTTTTTAATAAAGAATGGTCAAAGCTCAGGCTTGTCATGTATCTGGCTTTTTATTCTTGGATAAGAATGGTGAAGACCCCCATACTGAGATATATTTTAAGTTTTCTTATTGTGGAAAAAGCATTTTCTGTGATTGACCAGATTTTAGCAATAAAGATAACTAATGGATCCTTTATAATAATATGTTATGGTACAACTACAGTGCAATGCAAATAAGTAATAGTAAATAGTTTAGTCAATAAAATAAACAAATAGTATACAGCAAATAAAATAGTAATGATTAGTATAATTATATAATATCATAAGTACAATAATACAATCATAAATATCTTGATAATAGCATAGTTTATTAATAATACTATAATAATAGCAATAGAATAAGAAATATCAATTACAGAATATACACAATAAAAAATAAGTTAAATAGTGACTTTAATATTTAACTCTTTTTGTTAAATTTCAGTTTTATTGATCAGTATAACAGAAGTAGCTTCAGTCAAACACACAGCAGGATACAACGTTAAAATTGCCTAAATATAAAGTTATGAAACTTCACTTTGCCCTCAGCCAAAACGATTTACCAGGGAACCATTTATAGATTAATGAGACCAAAGATCGCCCGTTAGATATACTCAAGACGAATTATATCTCATGTTAAACCACTAGACTACAGACATCCGATTCAGCGGCAAAACTTCAGAAGCGCTGACCGAGGTACGGCTGTTCCAGGCGGGGTAGACGAGCGCTGAGCCCCGGTGATAGCATCTTACAACTCTGAAAACGTCAGATCAAATTTTTAAATAGGCGCTATCTTTATAAACAAACCACATATTTGAGCTTTAAACAACTACATTGTCAACTGAAAAACTATTAAAACTACATTTCGTGACACAATAACAGTAGTATTTTTAAATGTATCCTCTGAACGTTACTATTACTAATTAAATCATGACCAAATACAACCAAAAACAAACGTTCAGTCTTGCTTGTGAAAGGTAATTCCTCGAAAGCTGTTTTCAATTGTGTGGCGATGTGTACAGCCCCAAACAGCGCACAAAACAGGGATTTTTCTCAATTCCCGGTATGAGAGGTATGGGAAAGTTGCCATCCCCAACATGGCGGTGCCGTTGACGTACGCTCCAGCGGCCAATAGGGCGTCTATGTATTTATTATGTCTATGGTTTTGAATGAGACGACCCGGTTACTGTGAACTGGGAGCGCTTTATGAACATTCTGTGACGCGCGAGCAGCGCCGGGTACAGTGTGTCTGTTCGTGTGTCTGTTAGTAAGAGCGAGTTCGCGGGCGAATTTAATAACGTGGAGTGTTATTAACCAATTGATCCATATATAAGGCGCTTTTAAGTGCGCCTTATAGTGCGGAAAATACGGTATTTGCATTTCTCTTTTTTTTTTTTCTTACTGTATGCACTTTAAGACTTGGGAGGGAATCTTATGTTAAATGTCTCTTTCTGTTCGTCTCCAGTGTCGAGTCCGTTACACATGTTGGCCGCTCACGCCTCGGCGTCCGCCTCTCTCCCCACGAAGAGGCAGAACGGTGAAAAAGCAAGCGAGCCGCCGGAGAGCAAACGATTGAAAACCGAGGATGAAGAACAGAAAATCACCTCTGACCCGAACGGGACCGCCGCGGACACAGACTCCACCAACCAGCACGGCAGCCACAACTAGTCACCCATTAAACACCACCACTGTCCCTCCTTCTGTTTTTCTTTTTCCTTTTTTTTTTTTTTCCTCTCATCACGGTTTCTCTTCCATCCAGCTCATGGTGCCAAAACTGAAGGCTTTCAGGCTGGACAACCGCTGTTAACCTTTTCAAGTGAAGCAAAAATAAATTCTAACGTCAAAAAAAAGAAAAACCAAACGCATAAAATAGCGTCCGTTACTGTTGTAATATGTTGTTGTGTTTGGCAGCAACCAGCTGCCTGTTTTCCGTTTTATGACTCGAGCCTCTGATTGAACAAGAACTCGCACCCCGAAACACAAGAGCAACTGCCATCTGGTCCGTAACTGGGCATTTTATTACAGACTTTCACAGACCCTGCAGATGTCGTCCGATCGGAGGCGTTTGATTGGCTTGGATTCTGGATTCTCTTGGTGATATTTAGGATCTCGCGGCCAAAATTGGAAGCATCTTTAAAAAAAAAAATTGGAAAAAAAAGAATGCACTCTCTCCCGGATGTGCAGATGTTGCTCCTCTCTCTGGACCGTCGGAACCCGAAAGATTCTAGAACCTCCGGAACCCTTGTGTTGTTCACAGTAGACTGAGAATTCCAGAACTCCCGCTCGTGGAATCTGGATCTCTGACAGCGGAACACGGGCTTCCATCCAACATTCCAAAGTTTGGCATTCAGATTGTGGAGGGGTGGGGGAAGGCCAAGAGGATGTCCTGGAATGGAATTACACACCATGAACCACAAATAGGTTGATGTTTTTTGTTCTTTTTTAATAGTGCATACTAGGGCTGTACGCGGAGACTGTCTTCAGCCACAGGGATCAAAATATTCCGAAACACATCACATATTCCTAAACTTTCGGCAGCTAGCCTGACAGCATCCCCCACAATCCCCTGCAATTGTCGTAGTGGATAATATGCAGTATTTTTGTCGTTCATACGTGGAGCGTAGGATCTGGGTGTGTTTTCATTTATAGAGACGTTTTAAAAAGTAATAATAACAATAACGATATATAAGCAGCAGCAGAAGAGGACGTGGGACGCCTCGTCTCTTTTCCGCTCTGTGAAACTAAGCGTAGTTTCTTTTCTAAGATGGAGAAAAATGTATTAATGGAGTATTTCCTTCCTATGTTTTTCCTTTGTTTATTTTTAAATCTGAGCAAAACCGGCTTTGTTACTCTGACATATTTTCATACATGCACAGATGCTCGAGCGGACGTGTCATTTCCATGTGTAGTTGAACTGTTTTCATCCAGCTTGCATGTAACGGACTAGACAAACATACCTGATCCGGCGATTTAAACGTAATCCAGAAGAAGAAGAAAAAAAACACAAGAACCTGCTTTGAATCGGACCAGATCTGCACTTGATTAGACTCCTTTTGTTTACTTCTCTCCCCTGTTTTCTTTGTTTCGTTCCCTTTTGTTTTTAGGCTGTATTGGTGTAGGCCGATTGTGTCTGCTTAATGATTTGATTCTGGTCAGGCCCATGAGTCTGACTGATTATATATGTTTCAAACAAAAGCAAAAAAAAAAATATGATTGATGTTTGTTCTGCTTCAGTGGGTCAATGCTTTTTTTTTTATAAATTAATTTAAAACCTTACGCTGATGATGTTCTTGTCTTTTCTTTGATTAAATTAGTCTTGTCATACATAGACATATATATATATATATATATATATATATATTTTATGTTGTCTGTAGGGGTGAATACAAAGTTTGGGACTTTAAAAAAAATTTACGTTTTTTTTTAAATAAGTCTCATGCTCTCAATATGGCATTTATTTGATCAAAATACAGTAAGATATTAATATTGAAATATTGCCATTTCAAATAACGGTTTTCTAGTGCAATATATTTTAAAATGTAATTTATTCCTGTGATCAAAGCTGAATTTTCAGCATCATTCAATGTCACACGATCCTTCAGAAATATTAGGTTGTGATGATCAAGAAACATTTCTGATTATTATCAGTGTTGAAAACTTTGAACAGTGTCGCTGCTTATTATTCATGTGGAAATTGATGCATTTTGTTCATTTTAGGCCAAGATTTGTCTGGCTTGTTGCACCACATGATGTCATATATTTTCTAATTCTCAAACATTAACTTACATCCGTGAAGTTGATGCTAATTAAGATCACTGCAACATAATTCATTATTTGAACTAGTTTTTCAATTACTGTTGGTTTCATTCTAATCTCTGTGGTTTTGAAAAGCAAGATAGTTTTCTCAACAATACTTGTAAAATTAAATATAAGCTTATAAGTTTAGTTGAATTTAAAGTCCCCAAATAATGGTCGTCTTCTCACTAAGATGAGATGTGAAATCCATAATTTTCAGATTTATCTATGAGATGACAGCTGAAGAAATTTAAATTAGAAATGTAGTCATTTCTCAGATGACCACTGTGTGGCGCTGGTGTGTAAGCGTTCTGTGTGTGGCAGCAGAACTCAAATGGCTTCTGAAAAGGTGCATTTCAAGTCCTGTCGTCCTACAGATGATCTTAACCTGATGTATTGGTAATCTGGTTTAGAATTTTTTTTATACCCGACAGA
This sequence comes from Rhinichthys osculus, assembly GCA_029959095.1. Taxonomy (NCBI): domain Eukaryota; kingdom Metazoa; phylum Chordata; class Actinopteri; order Cypriniformes; family Leuciscidae; genus Rhinichthys; species Rhinichthys osculus. Next base: position 49,158,220 of record JARWKJ010000002.1, read on the forward strand.
AATAGTTTAACCTTAGCCTCTTTTCATAAGGTGAATCTCTTGAGATCTCTTAAGAGCACCGTTATTAAAGATGATTTGATTGACCTGTACGACCCTCCTGAGGGGCTCGTCCTCTCCAGGGTCCTCTCTCGGTTGAGTTTTGACCTCTTTAAGTGCTGAATTTGAACATGCAAGATGGTGTCTCGTCTGTTCAGCCTGAGATTTGCTATAACGGCCGAAACTGGTTTTAGTAACTTAAAATGACATTGCATTCGAATATAATAGTCGTTTGGTGTTTATCCGTCTCTAGTAGATCATGATTATATTTAATGTGATTAAGATTTAAGGTCAGTTTTAATGCAATCCCCTGAGAGTTGACCGTTAAGGTGCGGTCATTTTTACCCTTGCGCGTCAAATTTTCGCGGGCAAAATCCAATCATTTCGCGTGAGGGTGAAAAAGTTCCACGCGCGGATTTCTCTGTTGTTAAAGTTCGAGTTTATCGGCAGCAATCTGCTTTTGAAAGTGATTTCCTTGTGAGCTGTGCCTTGTTCATTGCTACTCTAATGACAATGGAGCTTTTTTTTTTTTTTTTGGCTGCGAAATTCGGTATGACTGTTACCCTCAATGTGTCGCTTTTAGTAAAGTGAACGCAAGTTATTTAGCTTAAGCTATTCATCAGGATAGATAGGCTACTTGATTTGAGTTTTTATGCAGTTTAGGATTAAATGTTCTCGATATTCTTCATGGTAGCCTCAGACAGCATGAAAAGGCAGCAGAAGATCACAGGTAACGCTATCGGATAGAGCGCGAGACTGTGGGAGGTAAATTAAGGCTGATGAACACATCTCACTGTCACACAGGCGTGGGAGGAGTTGCCATGGCGACCGGGAGCTGAGTGATGCTGATGGAAGGAGACTGTGTGTGTGTGTGTGTGTGTGTGTGTGTGTGTGTGTGTGTGTGTGTGTGTGTGTGTGTCAGACTCTAGCATCCGTTTCCAACACACCTTTTCCTTCTCCTCTAATAAAGCAGGACCTTGAGCTGAACTGCGTCTGAAAGTTCATGACAAACTCACATCTGATGCAGAAATTACTGGACGTCTCAGGCCACGTATTGAAAGAAAAGCCAGAAAGGTATCGGGACAGTTTAATGCATGAACACGCTTTTGCTTTGAGATGTTTTGCTCAGCAGTTGTAAAAGAGGAACTTTTAAGTATGAATTATGATTCATCTCTGTAAGCTTTTGGAATAACACACTTCTCTTTACATACTTTTCTTTATGCAGATTTCCAGTATATGTGGAACAGAAGACCTATACTACATTTGCCAAAATGAGCAAGTATACAACAGAGTAGCCTACGCTACGTATCCCACAATGCAATAGGTTTGACTTGAAAAGTGCTCGTATTTGGTAAAAGGGTGAATTAATACTTACTGGATACAAATCCAAAAAGGAGGGAATACAAAGATATAAAATTCATTACATTTCGATTCATTATAGGTTCATGATTATTTTATTGTTTTGAAATACTGAGAATATGAGTTTATGAAACCTACAACTACTATAGCCAACTATACATATTATCGTTTTATCACAGCTTTATTTGCTGGATTTAAGTATATAAGGTAAAGCAATCTATATACTATATAACAAATCTCAACTGCTTGATCGTTTAAATTGTCGCAAATGTAAATATTATCGCACAGCTCTATATAAAGTTGGATAGATACATCCAATTTTACACACACATACATACAGTTTTGCCTACTGAAATAAAGCTTTACTATATAGTTAAATGATACTATATGGCATGAATATATTATGATAGTGCTAACATTAGCATCGTGATTTTCTGTAATGCTGCTCTAAAACAATGTCTTATTGTGAAAATAAAATTGACTTGATTTTTACTTTTTCAATATGTTGCGTTTTATAGTTAAATATAGTCTTTTTCCTGATAGCGATAAGCTCGTCCCAGACCCCTGTATAGATCATCTTGTGGTGCTTTAAGAGCTATTTTATCCTGACGCTAATCTAGATCCTCTGCTAGCCCACAACCCTCTTTCTGACCCCGACACAGAGGTCAGCGGGAGATTAGCCACAATCTGATTATCTCGCTGTTGTCTTGCTAACAAGCTTCTTTGGCTATTTGGCCAAACTTTTTCAATAGTCTGGGTCACTTTTTAGTTAAGTGTCCATCTCTGTAGCCGAGGTTATATATTTTCATCTTCTTTAAAAAAGTGCTATGGTATCGGTACCATGGTCATACCATTTTGAGTTTGTGTGTGTGTGGAATGGAAATGTACCATTTTCATTAGGCTGGTTACACGACACCGCTTTCAACTAAAAACGTCAAACTTTGTATGCGTTTTGGCCGTCCGTTTACACGACAACGGCGTTTTGGCCGCGTGAAAACGCAAAGTTTTGAAAACGGGTTTCAAAGTGCAAGTTTTTGAAAACGGTCTCCGTGTAAACAACAAAAACGCGAATCTCTGAGGACGATGACGTCATGCACATGCGTATTATGTGTTTAGACTCTATAGTGTTTCATCGCCATCTAGTGGCCTGGCATCAGAATACAGCGTTTTCAGTCGTTTTCGTGGATCCGTGTGAATGGGGATCGTTTTGACAATGGTGTCGTCTGTACGTGGAAAACTCAAAGGAAAAACTTCTCAGTTTTAAGCATATCGTTGTCGTGTAAACGCACCGTTACTTGGTAAAAAGAATCATGCTACCAAAATACCAAGGTATTTTGAACATGGTACCAAAACATTTTAGTATTTGAGGAGGTCAATAAATTTGACTGTCAAGGATACATGAGGTTTTCACTTTCATGAAGATATATTGTGGTATTGGAGAATTTGGGTTTTCTAAGTCACACATCAGCGATGTACTAAAAACGGAAACGTTTTTCCTTCGCATTTTTCGCGCACAGATGTTTTTAAAACGATCCCCGTTGACACGGATCACGAAAACGACTGAAAACGCTGTATTATTGATGCCAGGCCAGTAGTTGGCGATGTCACTTTGTAAAGAAATACTACGCTCCTATAGACTGAACATGTTATACACGTACATTATCTCAACTTTTTTTCTTTTTTAAGTGTTTTTGTAGTTTTACATGAAAACGATAACAGTATAGTTTTAAACAAAAACTTGCATTTTAAAACCCGTTTTCCAAAAGCTTACATTTTCAGGCCCCCAAAACACTGTTGTCGTGTAAACGAACGGCCAAAACGCATAAAATGTTTAACTTTTTTGTTTGAAAACGGTCCTTTACATGGTAAACAGCAGAATCTCAGTTTGCGAAACTGAAAACTTTATATCTTTAATAAAGTACCGTGATGCTACCAAGGTTTTTCGGTCATGGTAGGAATAGATTTCTCTCAAAGTCAAGAAAGCTGCTTCCAGTTTCCACGAATCAAAATTTCATGACAATCATGATTTATTGAGCCACTGAATAATTAATTCCCCATGAAAACGCTAATAAATGGCGATGTTTAGCCGTAGTTCTCGTCCGCGTGCTGAAGCCTGAAGCGGTCGAGAGCGTGTACGTGCCACACAACAACACACGCTCAACAATCACAACCGCTGACAATCGCTCCAGTGTTTATCAGCTATTTTCAGCGGATGGCTCATTGATTGATCCCTCGTGATCCTTATTTTGAAATCACAAAGCCGAACAACAATCTCTTTTGTGTTTGGAGCGTGTAATTCTGAGGAATTCGGGCCCGTGAAGAGATTACGTTATGAAAGAGACTCAGGTTAGCTTGGTTAGGATCAGCTAGCACTAACTTTAGCTCTGTCTGCTGTTGTTTTGCACTGGACGCAGGTGGTGTGTGTGTGGGATAAGTGTGTGTTCTTGGGTCAGATGGGACAGACAGGTCCTCAGACTCCCTCATGGAGGCGCTCTGGAGCAGCAGATGTTGCTACATGTGTGCTGGAGCAAATCTGCAATTAAATTGACCTCTTTCTATCAGACTCCAAGGATGTAAATGAATGCATTTCTCACTATTCGGTGTCTGTCGGCTTTCTCGTCCAGTAATGCTGGCGTGCCGACAGTTTACAGAGAGAGTGTGTGTCATTTCCTCGGTGAAAACCAAATGACATGTTAGGCAGGACTGGTTTCCTTGTTATCAAAGTAAATATTCATGTCTCAAAGCACCATAAATGTTTTATAATGTACACATACCAAGTCTTCAGACATCATATGATAACTTTGTGTGAGGTTTCAAACCACATAGTAGATCATAAAAATGATATAAAAATGCCTACTTATGACATTAATTGAAATTATGAGAGAAGACATGTATGACAGTCATAACTATGAGATAAAATGTCAAAATTAATGCATAAAAAGTTATTGTAAGATAAAAAGTCATCAATATTTGACTTAATTTGTTAGTTGCTCATAATTTCAACATGTCATCATAATTATGACTTTTAAATATCATACTTTAGCCTTTTTTTTTCATCTCATTATTTCTACTTGTATCATTATGATTTATCAAAGCATGATTTTTTTCTTTTCTTATATGGTGTAATTGAGCTTCCATACTACTTGAATGGACTATTGAATGATCATTTTTCAATCTACTTTGGCCGTGTGAAAAACAAGCTCTAACGTTATTTTGTTTACAGAAGAAGAAAAAAGCTATAATGTGGAAAGGGAATGGCATGAGGGTGAACAAATGATGACAGAATTGACATTTATTAGTGAACTTGTCCTTTTGTGCAGTTGCAGGTTATTTGGACCCATTTTAGACGGACTTTCTGCAAACCGAACTTCATCAGAATCAGCCTGAAGCTCCATGTTTCATATGGTAATGTCAAATGTCTCCATGTCGATCACAATCACTGTCATAAAGAGCATATTGTGACTCTTAAGATGTCATGTTTTGACCCGTTAACATCTACTTTTTTGGCATGATGAGCCTGAACTCATGACACAAGTGTCCAAACGGAAACATCACGTCAAACGGCCCAACTAAACTCAACCAGACGGTCAACAGACTGAGGTGTGTGTTTTGTTTCCTCACCTTATAGACACAATGCCAGTGTTTGTTTTCTCCTCACAATAGCTTTTCTGCAGAATGCCTTCTAGTTTTGGCCCTTGATGTTTGTGAAAGGCTTTTTTTCGTCACAGCCATTGTTTACGTCATTGGTTGACAGCTTATTATTCGCGTTGTCAACTTGAGTTATAAGTTGACATGTCAGGCCTCTCGAGCAAACAGGTCAGTATTGAGAAAGTATCACAGAGTACAAAATAGCTCTTGTTTATCAGTTTTAAGTCAACATGAGAACAGATTTGACCTAGTTGACTTAAGGCGTGTTCCCAATGCGCTATTTAAAAAAAGAAAAAGTTTCGCACAAATGTAACAGCTTTATTTTAGGCTGATCATGTTAACCAGTAACCGAATAGCTTCAGGAGAAGAGTATAGTCCTCAATAATCATCTCCATCCTGGTGCAAAATAACCACTTTTCACCTTTCAATCTGGTCTTAATTTATCAAATCAATTGCTGAATATCCCAAACATGTCTCATTAAAGGAGTAGTTCACTTCAGAATTAAAATTTCCTGATAATTTACTCTCCCCCATGTCATATAACATGTCTTTCTTAAGTCGAAAATAAATTTTTGAGGAAAACATTCCAGGTTGTTTCTCCATATAGTGGACTTCAATGGGGTCCAACGGGTTGAAGGTCCAAATGTGAGTTTCAGTGCAGCTTCAACGGCTCTACACAATCCCAGCTAGGCATGTGCCGGTATCAAATTTTCATGCTGCGATTAATTGATTGAGCTTTTATCACGGTATACGGTATTATCACGATATTTTAATTGCACAAGAGAAACAGACGGATTGGGGGTATCTAAAAAAAACTTGCATCACAATGTGTAATTGTGATTGTCAAAACATTAATTTTATTTTTTAGTGACAACATGTTATAATGTTTACATGGTACAGTTACTGAGGCTACTGTTTGTATTATGGCTTAACACAATTTTCATGATTTCAATTAAATTCTTGGATTTAATTTCAATCTTGATTCAATATTGACTCATTTGGATAAATATTAGGCTACAGTAGATAGCCTGCATTTAATTTTTTCTCAAGAAAAAATATATCTCACATAATGCTGTAAACATACAAAGAGAAATTAAATATAATGCATACAATATAAATATAATAATAATATAAATATAAAAATGTAATATGCCGTAATTTTCATTATAATAACAATTATATAATGACAAGTAAACATATATTAAAATATGTAATATAGTGCACATATTTAGCAAAATACTCCTCTCTATAGCTATTTTCTTATAGTCAACTAACATTAAATGGCTTTCCTGAGGTAAATGTAACGTTCTGTGACATAATTGTTCTCCTGCAGTGTTATTGACCTCTTTCCGTGGTTGAAAAACACTGATTGATCGAAAGTACGTACCTTTCGGTGGGTTGTACTGTATCTTTAATAAAAAGTAACAGATGATCTGTTTACTTGAACTGAGGCGCGCGATCTGTCATGTCATTTACAAGCACCAAAACAGTATTTATTGTCTGAATTTCGTTATAAAGCCTGAGAGCTGATATTTTTTTTTCATATCAAAAGTAACCTGCTCTGTCTAGTCTGTCGGTGTCAGTGTCCTCTTTGCTCCGCGATTTTTCTCTGCGTGAGAAAATGGATGTGTGGCGCGAGACCGTGTGAAAGTGTCAATTGCGTGAGTCTCAAGCTGAATGCGTGAGAGTTGGCAGCCATGCGGGGGATAAATAGTTGGCAGCGTTCCTCCTTCCGCCGTGCTTCTTTTCCATGTGAGAATTGTTTACATTAGACTAGAGTGCGCACTGCATGCTCACAGTGCTTATACATGTGATGTGGGGATTGTTTACATCAAAGTGCGCACGTGTTTTGCGCAGCATATGTAGGCCCTACGCATTGTTTTTTAAGCGGTTGATGGAAAATAAGCTGATGCGCGTTCTAAAACTCTAAATTCGGATCTATTATTTTTCACGGTATTTCGAAGTCCCCGCGATAACAATATCGTGCATATTCATTACCGCGATTTATCGCATTACCGAATACCGGCACATGTCTAATCCCAGCCGAGGAATAAGAGTCTTATCTAGACAAACCATCGCTCGTTTTATATATAAAAACACGTCTATACTTTTTAACCACAAATGCTCGTCTTGGATAGCTGTGATGTGCCACGTATTACGTAATCACGTTCAAAGGTCACGCGTGATGTAGGCGGAAGTACCGACCTAGTGTTTACAAAGTGAACGTGCAAAGACTGAGTTAAACGCAAAAAAAAAAAAAAGTTAAAACAACGACGTCGGACGATTTAGAAGTTTTTCGGCCTATCCTACATTTTCTTCCTATTTCCGCGTGACCTTTCAACGTGATGCGTGGCGCATCACAGAGTGCAAGACGAGCATTTGTGGTTAAAAAGTATATAAATGTTTTTTTTTTTTTTTATATATATAAAATGAGTGATGGTTTGTCTAGATAAGACTCTTATTCCTCGACTGGGATCGTGTCGAGCCGTTGAAGCTGCACTGAAACTCACATTTGGACCTTCAACCCGTTGGACCCCATTGAAGTCACTATATGGAGAAAAATCCTGGAATGTTTTCCTCAAAAACCTTATTTTCTTTTAGAGTGAAGAAGGAAAGACATGAACATCTTGGATGACGTGGGGGAAGAGTAAATTATCAGGAAATTTTCATTCTGGAGTGAACTAATCCTTTAAGGAAGTAAAATAGGTTATTATTACCACTTCATGTTGTTGTTAAAGTCCCCCTGTGGTGAAAATCCAGTTTTTAATGTTGTTTATACGTCTATGTGGTGTTTTTAATATCCTTTAAGACAAACCATGTGTAAATTCATAAGTCGACAGCATTGCTGAGTATTTTCTCCTTAAAACTGCAGTGAACCAAAGACAGTCTCAAAAACACGGTTTAAAATCGCTGGTGTTTCTGACGTCACAAACTACCTTGTAACCAATCAGATCAACGTGTGATCGTCAACCAGTGGATCTCTGAGGTGAGTGAGTGAGTGGAGGGGGGGCTCATTTGCATATTCATAGAGCGCGTATACTAAATGAGGCAAGGGTGTCGAGTTACATTCAAGCTATTTTAAGGCATAAAGAGTTTTTTTCAAGGAAAAAACGTTTAAATATGTCATTTCGGTGATCGAAGATGAGTTTTAAGGGATACAATGATTGACTACAGGGGGACTTTAACATTGCACACCCTTTGGTAAGATCATCGTCCCGTTCTTTGCATGTAAGTTAGTCAGATCCGCTTCTACATGACTTGGCATAAACCGAGATTTTCCGCTCTTCGAAGCAAGTTTAATGTTTAGCCATCTGTTATCAGACCAACATAAACCTCCTCGCTGCCAGGCCGGCTCTTCCAGTCAGCAGAAATCTCAGGTTTGTTTGTGTGGAGTTTCTAATCAATAAGCGTGCGAGTGGAGACATCTGCGATTCCAGACTTTAATTAGGCACTAATGGGAATGTATTGCCAAACTCCTGTACAAACTCCTATCCTTCCGTCTTAGCGCTGGGTTAACAGAGACTACTGGAAGCTCCCGGCCATATTTTACATCTGTAACACACACACACACACACATCTGTCATAAACGAGTTGCTCGAGGTTGCTCAACACTGCATTGTGTCTTGCTCCTTTCTTTTTCAGCTTTCAGTTTCAGTTATTTTCCATTTTGCTTCACTTGTTGTTCTTTGAATTTGCCTTTTTTTCCTATTTAATTTATTTGATTTATGTTTTTCATTTTGTTGGCTGTTTTTTAGTTTAAGTCTGTATTTCTTTCTTTCATTTTGGCTTTTTTCATTTTGTTTGCTTTCTCTTCGTTTTTCTTTTTCGTTTCTCTTTTATTGCTGCTTTAAATTACTTTTTGATAATTTTCTTTTCTTTTTTTTCTTTCCCTGACTTTGATTTGCTATATTTCATAGACCTTTTTTTCTTGTTTCTTTTTTTTCTACTTATTTTTCTCTCTTTATTTTTTGCTACATTTATTTATCACTTTCTTTTCAATCAATTTCTTATCTTTGTTGTTGTTTTTTGTCTTTTGATCATGTATGTGTTTTGTCTTATTTTTGCCTCTTTTTTTTGTCTCTTTTTTTACCATCCCAGAGACAGCTTTTTGTACCATTTCTTTCCCTCCCTCCCTCTCTCTCTCTCTCCCTCTCTCTCTCTCTCTCTCTCTCTCTCTCTCTCTCTCTCTCTGTCGAGCAAATGTCCTCCTCACACAGGTGTATTCTGGGTCTTAGACATGAGCAGTCTAATTCCTTCTTCACTGTGATGTGTTGTGACTGTGTTTGGGTCTCAGTGGAGCTGTTGTCAACAGTTTCTGTTTTCCGGGAAGCTCTGGCTGTAGATTATGCTGTGGTTTCAGCATGATAGACAGATTGTCACCTGAACGCAGCTGCCCAACACCTGTGTGCAGGAGATTTGAGCTGGGCATATGTGGTTTCCAATGAAGCGACTTCAGTTCGGGCACCTCCATTAGTTTGATCTCAAGAGAATTAAAAGCAGTGAGATAGTGAGAGCATTGCTGAATCTAGTGTCGTGCAAATATATTTTTGGTAAAACCTTTTTTTTTTCTTTTTTTTTTTGCTATTTGCCAGACATCCCTGTATTGCAGTGGATAAATGCATCCCTGTTAACCTCTGGGCAGAGATTTCTCAGAAATGGGTTTAAAAATGACGTGCCCTAAAACAAACACTGATGGCATGTTTAATTTCCTTTTCGAGCTATAAAAAGCTGCTTGCATGCTTATCAAACCCAGGGAAGCCGCAAACCTCACGGATGAACCAGACTCGTCTAATCTCTGGATTAGAACATCTGTGTGTCATGAACGACATGCTCTCTTTGAGTCCAACGACATGCTCTCTTTGAGTCCAACGACATGCTCTCTTTGAGTCCAACGACATGCTCTCTTTGAGTTTGAGTTTTCCTCATCTGCTCCAAGTGTGCCCTGAACGCTATTTAGTGAGACCTTTGGAATAATCAAAGAGACAGAAAGCAGGAAACATTATTTCCATGATAAATGTGGTTTTATTACAAGTTCTAAATTCTTTTATAACTTTATAAGTTCTCCATAAGTTCTTTTATAAGTTCTCCATAAGTTCAAATTATATAATAAAGGATATAAACATCTAAAGGAACATATGAAGTTCTCTATAAGTTCTTTTATTTGTTTTAGGTTCTCTATAAAGTTATTTTACGTTTAAGTTTATCTAAAATTATTTTAAAAGTTAAGTTATTTTATATGTTTAAAGGTCTCTATACTTTTTTTTATAAGTTCTCTAAGTTCTTTTATAAGTTTTAAGTTCTCTGTACGTTTTGTTGTAAGTTCATTTCTATATAGTTTCTTTTATAAGTTGTAAGTTCTCGAAGTTCTTTTATAAGTTATGTTCTTTATTAGATATTTAGTAATGTTCTCTATACATTCTTTTATAAGTCCTATACAAGTTATTTTATTAGTTATGTTCTCTTTGAGTTCTTTTAAAAGTTACAAGTTATTTTATAAGTTATAAGTTCTCTACTAGTTATGTTATTAGTTATGTTCTCTAAGTTATTTTATAAGTTTTAAGGTCTCTGTAAGTTCTGTTATAAGTTAATTTATAAGTTATTTTATAAGTTATGTTTTTTAAGTTCTTTTATATGTTTTAAGGTCTCTGTAAGTTCTGTTATAAGTTATTTTATAAGTTTTCTAAGTTCTTTTCTAAGTTTTAAGGTCTCTGTAAGTTCTGTAATATGTTATTTTCTAAGTTATAGGTTTTCTAAGTTCTTTTCTAAGTTTTAAGTTATCTGTAAGTTCTGTAATATAAGTTATTTTATAAGTTATAAGTTCTCTACTAGTTATGTTATTAGTTGTGTTCTCTGTAAATTCTGATATAAGTTATAAGTTCTCTAAGTTCTTTTATAAATTATAAATTCTTTGTTTGTTAGTTATGTTCTCTGATGCACGTTTAAGTGCGCATTTGAGATCAGTTCCACACACTGTGTAGAATTTATGTAAATGTGGTTCTCACTACCTGAATTTTTTTGTGAGTTAATTTAGTTGCAGAATTTCAGTGGTCACTCTTGTAAATGACTAAACTGTGTGTGAACAGTACAGGATTAAGCACTAAGTAGTGAATTAACAACAGAGTTTAGCTCCAGTGTGCATGTGGCCTATAAGTACGTCATGTATAAAACTGTCTCATAAATGCATCAGCATATCTACTATTGCAATGCTATTTAGTTTAGAGTTCTGTGCAAAAAGAACATGGATGAATATCCAATGACTCTTTATATTCATGCTCGGCACAAAAAACAAGATGCATAAAAAGCTGAAATTCAGGACAGGAAGCCACCACTTCGAACGAGTGAATTCAGGTGTGGCTTTATGACGCTAATGTGAACGTTACTGTTTGCTCTGTAAATAAATCATGACATTGTTCTTGTGGTTTTGTGGCTCTTGTGTTCCTGCAGACCTGCAGCTGGATGTTTTGAAACTTTCTGTGTTTGATAAAGCACTGAAAGGACAGATTATAGAGGTCAGCAGCACAGAGGGTTTCCTTCGGGTCACTGGATCACGCTGCTGCATTAAACACTGAACGCTCAGCTGGACTCAAAGGTTCACTGCTCTGAACTCTGTAGAGTATATAGCTGTATACTGATGACTATTTTTTCTTAAAAATAGTATATGTGAGTGTATGCAATCTGCAGTCTAAGGGCGCTGTTTTAACGATCTAAGCGCATGGTCTAAAGCGCATGGCGCAAGTGCACTTAGGGTGTGTCCGAATCCACTTTTGTTAGTTTAACGACGGGAAAAATGGTCGGTGCGTCCGGCGCATTGTCTAAAAGGGTTCTCCCTATTCTCTTAACGAGTAATGGGTGTGTTTTGGGATTTACGTGCAATAAACCAATCATAGTCTCATCTCCCATTCCCTTTAAATGCCAGTTGTGCTCGCGCCATGGCGGATTCGCTATTTACATGGAGGAATTAGCAAGGGGAAAACTAAACTCTTCTCTTGCGAGGAAACTGAGCACACTAGCAGACCATCAACGGGACAAAGTGTACATGCGTTGTGGTCCCGCCTATAGGCACATATTACTAATGCGCTCTTTAAATAACAAAAAAAATTGCGCCATCGACTTTAGAGCAGGTTTCAGTTGGTTAATGGCGCAGTCTATTTCACTCGCCTCAAAATAGCAACGTCTCAACAATGTGCCTGAACACACCTCGTTGTCAGACCAGCAGCCCATGGGCAAACAAATGCATTTGCTATTTAAACAACATGGCGCAGGATGTGAAAATGATAACTGCGTCAGGCTGAAACTAGCTAAAACCACTTGCGTTGCATTGCACCGGGTGTATGATAGGGCCGAAGTGTGGATGCTCATAGTGTTTTCTCTCTGTGCTCACTCTCCAAAGTGCACAACCAAGAATTCATGAACGGAAGTTGAGAATGGAGAAATATTAAAAAACGAGGAATTTATGAAGATATCTTGATTGCATTGACTTCTATCAATCTGTCTGATGATACCTTGTTGTCCAGATGCCGTTCGACAAATGCATCAGACACACTAGTACTGGCTGTGAGGTTCAGTGCACTACCAGTATCACTACTGCTGTTAGCAGTACACCAATGATCCAGGCCACAGACGGTATTTCCCTCTCTACCAGAGATATTACTACAGCAATCAACTTCAGAGGGCTGGTTTTACCCGTCAAATTCCCTCTTTGCAAATCGTATTATGAGATAAATGAAGTGAAAGATAACCAGATGAATCATCTTTTCCTTTCCTTTCAAAGGCTAGTCAGAAAAAAGATTGCTTTTATTCTACTATTTTTAGCATTTCTTTGTGGGCCGTGTGTGTCTGCGTTAGTCCTGGTGCAACAAGAAGACAGAAATCACATGATACGGCTTAACGGAAACATTATTTTATCAATCAAAGTGATTTAGACAATCTGACTGTGACATGTAAACTAAGGAACTCTTTACTGACCAATCAGCATCCAGGAATTGTCCGCCATCATGACATCACGGAACTCAACACTAATGAAACTGGGCGCTGCTTGGGGAGGATTGAGCAGATACACAATGAGTGTTTACCAAAGAGTCGTTTTGCCAGACTGTGATATCCATGACTTTTCCATCGCCAAAAATAGTGCAAAGAATCCACAACCTGAGCAAGAACAGCTCTAAATCTACTTGAGCGCTTCCATGCACTGACGTACTGTGTAAATTGTTCTTACATGAGTATCTTTTAATCGTTTAATATAAAAAAAACACACCCAATGAACTTTTTATAAGTCCATTTTAAAACCTAGAGAGCTGCCTACCTAGACAGCATTGTAGGATGCAAGGTTGTTTTAAACAGTAGGGCCAGAATGCATTGAAATATGCAAATATAAGCATAGTAGATGAAGTTAGAGAAATGATTGTTTTATTCAGTACTGGAAATTAGCTATAATAGGCTATATAGACTCATTAAAAACGTACTACGTAACACAATTTGTCTGTGCTATGTATTTTTATTCTTGAGAACCGTTTACAAGCACATACACAACGAACAAACCCGCACAGAGTACTGTTTTTAACAGCATACTAGCATGGGTTATATATTTATATGGCAGACTAGTATGATATTTACAATTTAAACTATTGTTGCATTCAAGTCATGTTGGAAAGATCGTATTTACGAGTGAGAACCTCAGGATTTTCTTTAATTTTCTTTAATTGGAATTATCGTAAATACAAGTTAGTTACAAATTGGACATGAACGCCCGCTCAAGTCGTATTAAACAAACTTTAAACATGGCAGAGGGGAGAACGATTGCTGAAGTGACTGCTATTCTTTATTAGTTTCTTCCACAACCGCTACATCGCCTTATGTCTTAGTGCATGTTTACATATGAATAATCATTTGAAGGGTATTGTGTTTTATACACCCCGAAAATAGCCTGTGTTTGACCGAAATTCATGAATCGGCAGCAAGCTGACTATAGATAGTGTGGTGAATGTTTATATAGTTGTCAGTGAATGGGACGCTAAATATCTTTTTGTCTTTAATAAGATTTCCCCAATAAGTAGGCAAAAATAAACCTGGTGTCCTCCATGATTCCTCTTTCCGACAACAAAGCACATGAATGCGACAAGTCAAGTCACCTTTATTTATATAGCGCTTTTTACAATACAGATTGTATCAAAGCAGCTTCACATTGATAACATGAAAATAATACAAGTTTGTTTCTAGAAGAAATTTGCGTCATCGTCCACCTGAAGTAAGGCAGATCAACAATATTAGTGAATATTAAATGTCCCCAACTAAGCAAGCCAAAAGCCAAGGCAACAGTGCTTATAATGGACAAGCTCATAATCACGACTTCAGAAAGTGGGAAGTAGGAAGTTGCCATAGTTTTAAAACTAGTTGGGGGCGTGTCAGTGAGAAATGTGTTGGAAAACCACAATAGGCCTACTTATAGGTGACATTGTCTGGCTTTTTATTATTTACAACAAAAAAAGTTAATTGCCTGCGCAAAATATAGGCTAATAGCATTGTAATATATAAATTATAATGTAGCAAACGATAAAGTTTACATTGCCTTTTTTTTAACCACACATGTAGGCTACATTCTTTGTTCATTTTAAAAAGCTTGTGTAATTAAATAAGAGAAGGTGCACCGATATTACTCCGATGAAAGTGACTTGAACGCACCTGACGTCGTAAACAAGACTTCCCGCCTCGTTTATACGAACTTGTTTTTTTTTAATTCTTTTAACGACGAGCTTACGTCAATTTTGCGTTGAGTCTCAGCATCTTCTTCGTGTGTTTCAGGCCCCACTTCAGGTAAGCTGCTACAGTGTTGGCAATTCACACAGAAAACGTTTTTACTTTTAAAAATTGCAAGGCGCAGCTAAAATGATTATTATTATTTATTGAAGCATCTAAAAAAAAAAAACGCATGTTCGGGATGTGGCGCAACGGTCAAATACATCCTTTTACATAGAAATCAGGAAAGGGAAGGTAGTTTCCAATGTAGACAGAGAACGGACTTTGTTTAATAAGGATATTAATCAGATGTTTAGGCTCTATTTTTGATGTTATCTGGACTATCTCCTGTCAGTGAGGACAATGACTTCCTGACTGATAAGATCAGTGGTGAGGGGAATTTGCATAGAATAACATTCCTGTGAATAAGTGTGTGAATGTTAAAAACACCTGGGCTTTGTTTACAATGGATACTAATACTGCTAGTGGTTAATGTGGCTTGTGGCTTTTTTAGCTGGTCATGATCCACGTGAACATTGTTAAAGTCCCCCTGTGGTAAAAAAAAACAAGTTTTTGTTGTTGTTTATATAATCTATATGGTGTTTTTATAACACAAATCATGTGTAAATTCATAAGTCGACACCTTGCTGAGTATTTTCTCCTTAAAACTGCAGTGAACCAAAGACAGTCTCAAAAACACGGTTTGAAATCGCTGGTGTTTCTGACGTCACAAACTACCTTGTAACCAATCAGATCAACGTGTGATCGTCAACCAGTGGATCTCTGAGCTGAGTGAGTGAGTGGAGGCGGGGCTCATTTGCATATTCATAGAACCACGCATACTAAATGAGGCAAGGTTGTAGAGTTACATGAATTGATCAAAGATGAGTTTTAAGGGATAAAATGATTGACTACAGGGGGACTTTAATAACTAGAGTTGGCTTACTCTGATTTTTGTATAGGTTTAGGGGTTTGTTAAAATCACTAGCTTTATTAATTAATAGGAATAGTGATACTTGCCTAAACACCTTTAAATGGATACATTTTTAAAACCGTAGTATTTTTTTCTGTTGTCACCTGCTATAGGTTTAATTCAGAAATTGTTATATTACTTTTTTATGTTTTCTTGTCATATTGGATGACCAAAAATGAGATTGCAGCTAAAAATCGCATTGCTACACCTTCGTATTATTCGTTCACGCTGAATGCATTGAGTGCACATTTTGAATAATGTAGTTAGTCGTTCGAATGTTTACATATATACACAGGAATTTGCACACTAAGAACTGCAGAAATAGTGTGAATGATAATATGCATGGAAGGTAGTTTGCTCTTTTTGAACATCGCCAGTGACTGCTAGTTGGTGAAAGTCTCATGATGATCTTTTTTCCCACAGCTGTCTGTCAGCTCACACACATATGCACTCATGCATCCTGTCACACACTTCCCCTAATGAGGTTTACTCAGCAACAAGAGCTCTCTGCTGTTCCCACGGAAACAAAGCGCATATATGCACGCCGTGACATCACCCGTCTGTCAGCCAATCTGAGCGCGGCCTTCCTGGATCTGCTCTAAATCTCTCACATCACTCCAACGCACCGCACTGTGCCTCAACATCCCTGGTTACTGTAAATCACCCTCATATCATTCATAAAGTCTCTGTGGTCTAAATTACCCGGATCATCTTTGTCTTGAGATGTGCAGGGGGGATTAACTCAAGAATACCTCGTATGACTGTAATGTAGAATCTGACAAAGGCCACTTCCTGTTTTGGTTGTGTTTACAGGAGAGCGCCGTGGCAACGCTTCAAATATTCAACACTCCTCGCCAAAGTTCCCAATCGAATTTGCGACAACATTCTGACCTCAGAGGAGCGGGAAATCACAGAGACGTCACGGTGAACACAGATGCACCATGGGATAGACGGGTGTCATATATGGCGATCATGAAAGATGTTTGACAGTCAGCGTAAAGTCCAGTATATTACAGCTTTTTCTCACCAGTAACCACCCATTTATGGTCTGATTGACATGTAAAACCAGCCAGTGCTTCCATTATTTTACATGTTGTCTAGGAGTGGCTCATTTCGATATCCACACCAGTTTTCTAATCTCCAAATTTCATTCAAGATTACCTTTAAAAACATGCCAAATCACCAATTGAGTTATATATATATATATAAAGGTTATTATATATTTAGTTTCTTTAGTTCTAAAAAAAAACATTACTATTATCTGTGCTGATGCTTTTTGTTTTTTGGGTTCTGGAATATTTCACTTTAAGTGTCACTTCGTTGGCTTTGTTTGCGACAGGGTAATTTTGTACATGTAAAACTAAAACCATATTCGTCGCTTGAAATAAACATTTCTGTCAGTTGAAATAAACGCAAAACTCTGCAATAAATGATTATAAACGTAAACTAATTTTATTTCAGCTAGTTTCCAAGGCATCATTTATCATTTTATTGAGTTGAAGTTCTTTGAAGAAACTTGAAGTACTAAAATAACTTTTAAAAAAAAATGTATTCGGAAATAAATGAGAGCAATATAGAATTTTTTTGTTTTAAACGAATAAAATATACTAAAACTAACTAAAATGAAAACTGAAAATTTTAAAATAAAAATGAATTAAAAAATGATAATAAACTATATATACAAACTATAAAAGTATATCATCGATACTAAAATAACAGGTTTGCGACATTCTAGACATATGCCTTTAAATGGCTTTGTTAGCAATGTTACTCAGTGACACGATTACAGAGAAAAAATGTACAGCGTGTGTCTGAATATTGTGTCTAAGACATGAGTTATTAAATATAAGCGTCTAGTTATTGAACTGCAATAACTCAAAAGCAATATCTCACTGGCAATCATGCTGTTATGGTCAAAATATCTGTCCATGGCTGAATCCATGATATTTGCTCGTGTGATTTTGATTAAATAATCTGTATTTGGATTATTTTAGCGAATGCACGTTGCACGTTCTGATTGCGGATATCTTTGCTCATCCGAAACTCAAAGATGTGCTGTCCTGACCCTCAGAAGTGCTCACTGCAGCTGTCTGGGAACATGTAAACACAACATATCAGCTGCTGGAGCCCTTCCCAGTTCTGTGCGCAGTGTGTATCAGACACTCACTCACATCTGTGACCCTAGACCACAAAACCAGTCACATGGGTCAATGTTTTGAAATTGAGATTTATATATCATCTGAATGCTGTTTGTTAGGATAGGACGATATTTGGGCCGTGATACAACTATTTGAAAAAGGATGCCAAAAAAATATTTGTATATCACACATTTGCTTGTTCTTGTACCTGCATAACATTAAGCACAAACATCCACTGAAAAGCTGCTTCTGAGTTGGTTTTGAAACATTCTCTCCCTGTCTGATTCGATTAGCAGCACTGAATGGCTGTGGTCAGGATGAAAGGCTTGTAGTTTGGCTGTGAAGTCTTTCTCCTGCATGAATAAGCATATCCCAGCGTCTCCAGACCCCCAGGGGCCTCCCGGACACTCCCCTGCTCCGGGCCTCCTCTCCTGGGACGCGCTTTTCCTGACTGAGATGTCATTGCACTTCTAGAAAGGTCAAACATTAAAGGGTTAGTTCACCCAAAAATGAAGATTATGTCATTAAAGACTCACCCTCATGTCGTCCCAAGCCCGTAAGACCTCCGTTCATCTTCGGGACACAGTTTAAGATATTTTAGATTTAGTCCGAGAGCTTTCTGTCCCTCCATTGAAAATGTGTGTACGGTATACTGTCCTTGTCCAGAAAGAAAATAAAGACATCATCAAAGTAGTCCATGTGACATCAGTGGGTTAGTTACAATGTTTTGAAGCATCGAAAATACATTTTGGTCCAAAAATAACAAAAACTACGACTTTATTCAGCTTTGTATTCTCTTCCGGTTCCGTTGTCGATCCGCGTACACTGGTAGTTAACATCACGACGACGCCGTACACGCTTCTGAGAGCAACTTTTAAATGAATATGTAAATATGTTGTGCGCTTTCCTCTCAATAACAAAATAAACACAACAAAAATGACAGCGGTGAGAAAACAAAACGCCAGTTAAGAAAGCATCTGATTATAGCGACGTGGGTATTTTTGCACCAGCTCTGTGAGTCGGCACTCCAGTCAAAGTCACGTGACGTTTATTTATATACAGTTTTGTGCAATAGACTGCTTTATAGCAAACAACTTTAAGGCCGGTTCACTCCAAGAATGCTAACGTGTTCAGTTTTGTCGTCTGCCGCTTTAAATGCTCGCGCTCTTTAAAGCCGGATGGATTCTGATTAGCTGTCGATGTTTTTATCATTCAGCAGATGGAGAAAAAAAATAGAAAAGTGATTCTGACAATAGTTCTGTTGTAGACTCTTCTTATGCTATTCATTGAAATGTATATCTTTACTGTTATCGTAATAGTTCTCGTTCTTCAACAGGCTTTTACGGTATTAAATAGTGTCACTTTTGTTTTGAGTAGAAGTGCATCTTTAATTTCTACTATGAAGCAGCGCTTCAGTCTCACGCCTGACATCGACAGACTGAACGGGAGAAATGATCCGCGGGAGATTTCCAGGCCCAAGAAGGCGGAGCCTCAGAGCCACGCCCACCTGTCGCATAATCGGCACTGACCAATGGTGGTTCAAAGGCTGTTTCGGACTCCCGAAACAAGCTTTGTTTTGGACTTCTGTTTTGATTTTGTTCAAAATGTCACCAGAAAAATGAGTTCTTGAATTGTTCTGGATAGATGTCAGTAAGCATGTGAAAAGTCAATGTGTGTGTCAGAATGTGTCCTTTGACAACGGCGCTAGGAAGCCTGCTGTGTGTGTGTGTGTGTGTGTGTTGGGTAATAGAAAGACGGGTTCTCGGTAAGAGCACACGACTGCTCTGTCCAGAATAAACCTAGAGACCCGCTGTCCTGCCAGGGCATATCATTTACTGTACCACGCCTGACACCATGTTTTACCTCCTCGCTTACATCCCAGAGTCAAATTTGATTGCTCCGAGGTTTTCGCAGGAGCCTTTCAGGAGTTTTCAGTAGAAGTCGCAATGTGCTTTCCTATTTAATCTCATTGCTATCTAGGAGAAACATTTAAGACCTTCGTTTAGAAAAGAAATCATTTATGATTTTAATAATGCAGTCAAGTCACCTCCATCATTTCTATAGCGCTTTAATAGTTTCAAAAGCAGCTTCAAACAGGAAAATAACAGAATCGATGATGCAAGCTTCAAATATGATTAAAAAAAATCTAATTCTGCCGTAAAGCAGCTCTAAACAGAAAACAGAGTCATTATTCAGCTCAAGGAAGCTTAGTGTTGATTCAGTTCAGATCAATAACAGTGTAAAGTTCAGCTATACAAGAAGCTCTACAGAAGACAGTAGTGTCATTATTCAAACAAGTTCAAGTTTAATGCAGGAGATTAAATGTAGTTACTTATTATCATCTAAAGCAGTGGTTCCAACCCTCAAACACACCTGATCCAGCTACTCAAGGTGTTCAGGATTACATTACAGAAAGATCACATAATGTATGATTGCCTCAGACTTTGATTATGTTCAGTTCGAGGATATCAAGCTTGTTTAATCATTTGAGCCGCTTTTAAGAACACATTGTTTTCATTTGTCATGTGAGAATTTTTTTTACTTAGAGACTTAGTGTGTGATCTTCATTCGTTTTAGTGTATGATGCTCAGTTTTTTTTTTTTCATTTATACTGTAAGTCGGAAAATGTATAATGCTCAGTGCTTTGAAATCTGTTCTGATTCTAAACGCCGTGTATTCCAGCCTTGAGTTTCTTCGTCTCAGATGTTTCTACCAAGATTCCGTTTGGAATACAAAAAAAACCAGGAAAGGTGAAATAGAACCGAATGAGTCGGTCGTTGTCATGTAAGAGTCTAGAGAGTCAAAATGAATGTGAAGAACAGCCGCTCAGGTGGTCCATTCTTCATACCTGGATTTCTCAGTTTTACCGTTGACGATTTGAGCGGTTCTTCGAAGCTCATCCTGGAGTTGCTATCAGAGCAACAAGTCCGTAAGCTTAAACCTGCTCAAGAGAAGCTTATTCCACATAAACAAGATTAGACTGCGTCTTTTTAAAGGTGAAAGTCTGTCCCAGCCATTGCTACTGTCTTATCTTAATACGAGCACCCTATTTTCCTGCTTGGCCGTTTCCTTTTTAATTATATGATGTCATTACGCTGCTGTCTTGATGCCAGCCAATCACTGCATTGCTGATCGGGGTTTCAGGCATCGATGTATATGCTTTCCAATGAACACGCAGTAATATCAGACAACTTAATCCAGATATTTCATATTTCCAGATATTTCAAGTCCACATTCATTTTGAAGAACCAAATTAGGCAGATATCAATCATGATTAGAAGATCTGGCATCCGTCAAATCATCTCAGATGAACGGACCCCAGACATTTTCGACATCTCTTCTGAAACTCTTGCAGACACATTGGAGATTACTAGGGTTTTTCTCTGCATCTGAGAAATGGGAGACTTCAGTAAAAAGTCTCAGTTTCAGATCTCGCTGCGGTCTAGGCAAAACTGATTTCGTATTCCCTACAGGCCGATCTGTTAGGAACTCGTCGCTTTGTCTTTGTTCTGTCGTTCAAAGCGAGGTGAAAAGGTGTCGTTTGCGGTTTGATTTCCAGGTCTAATGTCAACGTCTCGTGATGATGTTGGCTGCAGTGTTTGAGATATGCCGTTCGTTCAGTGTTTCACAGAATCATTTATAACCTTGTTTATCTGTTCTTGACAATTTGTCAAAGCAAATCTGCCAAGTCTCTCTCTCAGCATGACGGCGGGCAGAAGAGTTGAAAAGACTTCGGAGGCCCACTGGAAAGCAGCCGGATCTGCGGCGTTCGGATCCTGGGACGTGTTTTGGCTTTAGGGCAGTGGAGCGAGCTTGTCTGATCTTGTCTGCCTGGCATGCAATGGAAAATACCCACCTCTTACATTAAAATCAACGAGAGGCAGAGGTAAAAAAGTGTATGTGGATCTGACATATGCATGAGGGCCCATTCTGTGTGTGTGTGTGTGTGTGTGTGTCACAGCGAGTGAGAGGAGGATACGAGATTGGCCTCTAGGAAAGGAGAGGCCCTCCTGCCTGTGGTATTCTGGGTGCCTCCGTGTTTAATCACATTACCAACACTCGGAAAACCCGGAGCGAGACACGGACTGCAATCCGATTCAAAATTTATTCAGACACCTTCAGCATTTCTCACATTATCACAGTTTATTAGCTATAGGTTAGGAAATGGTAATAAAATATGACAAGAAGTTCTCAAATCAGTTGATATTTCACTGGTTTTGTCCGTCCTTCTGTCTGACTCTCTCAGATGAATTGGGTTGAATATCTGTCAGCTGTTAAATTTAACTACACAATTAGATAATACACATTTAGCTCAACCAATGACCAAGCAATGCTTACTTTTGTGCAGTCTGTGCTGTAAAAATGTCACATTAGCAATTAAAGAAAAAACACTTCAGCAAAACACAGCCAGGTCAAAGTGTCTGAATAATATTTGGTCCCAAATTTTTATGAATTTGACTGGTAGTCACTGTATGAGGAATGTTTGGGTATAATGTGTGAAAGTTTCCTTTATTTTGCTATCCTCACTTACATCAATGAACTATAGTGTCATGCAACCACTAGTTAAAAAATATCAAAAAGTATATCTGGTGTCTGAATAATTTTTGGTTTGACTGTATATCAAATAATTAGAATAAAATAACAAATACACTATTGTTGCTATCATGAATTATATCATGAATTTTATTCATCATGCCTTTAAATAACAATAAATAATAGTTTAATTAAAATATCAAAGCCGCCTGTAGATGCTAAAAAGACTGTTTACATTACATGCATGCTTGTTTGAAAGACAGAATTAATGTTGTGTGGTTCGCAATTGATGTGTGGAATCGGGACTGGGTGTTTTTAGCAGGAAAGGGGTAAGACATGCATTCTTGTCCCCTATACGGGCCTATCTATCGCACCTGAGGGTCTGTCGTCGATCTAACCCCAGTTGAACAAGCAGAGATTAGTGCGCTGTTCCTCCTCTCTTTCTCTCTCTGCTCTTGCTCCAGTCCAGCTCTTCTGGCTCAATCCACTCCTGGCTTTCCTTCTCGCATGTTCTCTGTGTGTAAAAGTAGGTCAGTGTTTGCTTTGTATTATTCAGCAACTGGGCTGATTGGAGATTGAGAGAGAGAGAGAGAGAGAGAGAGAGAGAGAGATCTTTAATGCCATCTCAAGCATTGCAAATCCAGGCCTTGTCATTGCATTTGTGTGTGTGTGTGTGTGTGTGTGTTTTGCAGTCTCATGCCAGCAGCCTGTGTCTCGATGGCTCATTAGCAGGAGTCGCTGCTCCACAGGCTGAAGGTTGTCCGCTAAAATGTGGCATTCCCAGCAGGCCTTGCAGCGCACACAGCGCGCTACTGTTTCGTACCCTCGTCTGCCGCTCTCTCTTTCCCCTCCCGATGGCTCCGTTCCCTACGATAATGGCCCGATGTACTTTCCTCTCTGGCTGTCTGCTGCATTCCTCAGTCGGAGGATGTCCGTGCAGGAAAACAGCGCCGGGAGGCTAAACAAGAACATTCATTATTAAACTGCATAGCTAAAATGATTAAAACACACATTAAAAATAGCATTTCTATACAACGTGTGCTTTTATACAATATGAAGAAGAACGTTTTTGACCGGCGAATTTTGGACATATACGTGTTTTGTCCCGCATTAGAACGGCCGCATCTTAGGTAGTAAGTTTCAGCCTGACGGCGTTATCATTTTCACGTCCTGCGAAAAGTTGTTTAAATAGCAAATGCGTTTGTGCCTATCCGTGCGCCCATGGGCTGCTGGTCTGAGAAGGAGGTGTGTTCAGGCGCATTGTTGGTGCGTTGCTAATTTGAGGCAAACTGAAACCTGCTCTAAAGTCAATGGCGCAATATTTTTTTTTTTTGTTATTTAAAGGGTGCATTAGTAATGTGTGCCTATAGGCGGGTCCACAATGCGTTTACACTCTGCTTATTACACACACAGGGCACACAAACATGCCAAATAATAAAAATAAAAGGATTACAATGTAAAAGATTATTATTGTGTACATAAAGATATGGTGGAATCCGGTTTATCCTGTAGATGGTCTTTAACCTCGCGCTCGAGCAGAGAAGCGTTCAGTCTTTCCACTGTCAAATTCCGCCATGGTGCGAGGCTGCGAGCACAACTGGCTTTTAAAGGGAATGGGAGATGAGACTCTGATTGGTTTATTAATAATAATTATAATAATTCATTACATTTATATAGCGCTTTTCTAGGCACTCAAAGCGCTTCACATGGAAGGGGGAATCTCCTCAACCACCACTAATGTGCAGCATCCACTTGGATGATGCGACGGCAGCCATAGTGCGCCAGAACGCCCACCACACACCAGCTTACTGGTGGAGAGGAGACAGAGTGATGAAGCCAATCAGTGTGTATATATATATATGGGGATGATTAGGAGGCCATGATGGACAGAGGCCACTGGGCAAATTTGGCCAGGATGCCGGGGTTACACCCCTACTCTTTCGAAAGACATCCTGGGATTTTTTGTGACCACAGAGAGTCAGGACCTCGGTTTAACGTCTCATCCGAAGGACGGTGCTCTTTGACAGTATAGTGTCCCCTTCACTATACTGGGGCGTTAGGACCCACACAGACCACAGGGTGAGCGCCCCCTGCTGGCCTCAGTAACACCTCTTCCAGCAGCAACCTGGTTTTCTCAGAAGGTCTCCCATCCAGGTACTAACCAGGCTCAGCCCTGCTTAGCTTCAGTTGGCAACCAGTCTTGGGCTACCGGGTGATATGGCTGCTGGCGATATCACCCGGTAGTTTATTGCATGTAAAGCCCAAAACACACCCATTACTCACAACCCCCGACCGCTTTTCCCGTCGGTAAACTAGCAAAAGTGGTTTCGGATAGAGGTCGAGCGATTCATCGGTTTTGCCGATATATCGGTACCGATAGTTGATTGGTGGAACTATCGTTATCGGCAAAAATCCACACCGACAGGTTTTCCGGGTTGCGTCCGTTGCTGGAGCGGCCGAGAAGAGTGTGCTGTCATTACACAGTACAATAGCGCTAGGAAGAGACTGCTGGCATCATACAGAGCGAGAGCGGCCTCTAGGGGACAAATAATAAACTATCACTACCATCGCGTGTTTATTGTAACACGCCCCACTGCGCAATGTGACGTCGGAGTGACGTCTTTTCTGTCATTTTTGGATGTCCAATTTCGGTCCACTGAAGGGGTTGTTTTGTAACGCCAGGCGACGTCTTTTTTCGACATCTACCGCACGTCTAATGTTGACGTCCGCACGCCAAATGTGGTCGTTTTTGGACGTCTTTTCACCATCAAATTTAGACTAGTTTTAGACGTCGTTTTTATACAACTTCTATAACTGTAGTCCCATGTTTCAAAAGAGTGGAGGACATGTTTTCTGTACCATGTATTTACATTTATGCATTTGGAAGACGCTTTTATCCAAAGTGATTTACATTGCATTACACATTTACATTTGTATCAGTTCTGGCTTTCCCTGGGATTCAAACCCATGATCTCTTCTGTCTGAGCTTCAGCATTACACCTTTGTGTGCGTCTCCAGTTATCACCTGCTGCTGAGACAATCAAATGGAGTTTTTGGAAAATTATCTTAAATAATTATAAATAATCTGTATTCATATGTATTAATCTTGTTGATAACAACAATGTTGATATTTGTAAATAAAAAATATTGCATATTAATCATGTACATTTCCTGCACCTTTCATAAATGAGGTCCAAAAAAATTACCCAGTTCAGAGGTAAAATGTTGAACGTCAACATGGTTGGACGTCCAAATAGTGGACCTAGTTTGGACGTCGAATAGATGTCCAGAATTGGTCATGGACCGATAGAGTCAATATAGACATGATCTGCAAGCCTATCCGATGTCCAATGTTTAGTGGGGTGACGATGCACGGAGATCACAAACTGCACGGAGAGCGCTGACACTTCAGATGCGCATTTAAAACTGACAGCGAAATGGTATGAATACAGAACACTAAAGTAGATGTTGCCATAAAGTAATGAATTTGTTGACTAGGTGCTGCATTAGCAGAGAAAGATCAGCAGTGTGTTTGCCATCGAGGCTGAGAGGACTTACATTAGTCGTGGCCAGAGCTTTAACGGCTAGTGTTTACCTCAAGCGGTTAAAACAATGTGACAAAAACACACGCAAACCTCACCCAAATGTTAAATGCCGCAATTGTTACCATCTATTTGCATTAGTTTATTTCCAGCTGGTCACTTTTATGCATTCATTAGCCGGGAAAGTTGCATATTTAAAGCTACTGACGTGATTGCTTTCTCAACATTGATATGTTCGTGCAGCCGACAGAAACAAACAAATCAGAAACGCTTTGGATTCTATTATTTTTTTATCACTGCAATACATATTGTTATTTTGATTAGATTATCATCATGTGTTCATCATAGAGGCAAATAAAGTGAGAGACTATACAATGCAGATATTTAAAGATGGTCATTTTTAAGCATAGCAGACTCTTCGGATTATATGAAATGGTAACACTACAATAAGATTAAAATTTTTTAGCATTAACTAAGGTTAACATTACTTTTAACAAAGGTTAATGTACTATGAACTAACATGAATGATCAAATAAATCAAATATTAATACATGCCGTAAAAATGTACGCTAATTCATGAAAGCTGGCAAATACATCCTTGTTAACAAATGGGGAAAAGTGTTACCTATGAAATATACACGTTTTTAGGTTATAGCTAAAGAAACCTATTTTTCTGTAGAATTCATTCTGTAGAACTTCTCATTTGAATATATTCATATTTATATATTTATTTCATTTAGCACATTTCAGTTCAGCACTGTTTTGCTTGGAGTGTTATGTTTGTTTTTAATACAGTACACATTTTAAAAATACCGGTTGATTAGTCGGTTATCGTCATGTGTACTGTCAAACCTAAATATTGGTATCGGTAAATCCACTATCGGTCGACCTCTAGTTTCGGACTAAGTGCACTTGCACCCTGCGCTTTGCAAGTTGCTACGTTTTTCGCTGTAACACCAAGGGTGGTCGCTGTGAAGTCTGCTCCTTCATTAGCCAGTTTTAAATCGGCTCTTAAAACGTATCTAGGCTATTCTCTCTGGCTTTTAATTAAGTCGCTATTGATATATTATATGATCTATTATTTGGATTGTATTGGGTGTAATGTGTTTATATCTGTATTTACCTTGTCTCCCTTTCAAGAATTATTTAGGGCTGTGTTTTAGTTTCAGTTTCTGAAAAAAAAAAAAAAAAGAGGAAATATAGAGATACGAGGTTTCTGCACGACAGCGACGAAATATAACGCATCATAAAGCTATTTATATGAATATGTTTCTCTGCTTTGATGTGTTTAGTATTTAGCTCCCCTCGGTTACACTTACACGAAAGTGAGAAAACAGAGTTGACACTTTAACCACGGTGTGTGTCTGTGAATAAACCAGCGCGGCGAGGTCACATATAGTTAAAGACGGTTTACTTCCTGTCAGTCTGAACCAACAGTTTCTGGGATTTTAATTTTTTATATATTCTCTTTGCTGACGAGACGGTTTCTGCATGTGTTTGCATGGTTGCGGTTGCATGTTTGTGGCTGTAAACTATCTGAGGCCTTGGGGAAACAAACCTGGTGTGCGTGTAAAGCACTGTGTTGCAGTTTCTACTTACCTGTACTGGTGATTGCATAACCGCCATTAACCGGAGACATCAGATGCCCCTGTTATAGTTTCCTTGTGATAAACATACTGGCTGGCATTAGTCCACCAGGAAGAGTTCCAGTACCAAGTGTATCCGTGTATACTATTTAAAGTGTGTGTGTGTGTGTGAGAGAGAGAGAGAGAGAGAGAGAGAGAGAGAGAGAGAGAGAGAGAGAGAGGGTTATCAGGGTCAAAACAGTGTTGTCTCATTGGAAAGAAAAATCACAAATGAGATCTTAATATCAAAATTGTTTTTCCTGCACGACAATGAGATTAAAAGGAGAGCAAATGGATTCTTCCAAGCTTTATAATGGGAGTGAATGATACCTTAGATTTTAAAGCCTGAAAAAGCGCAACCATTCATCATAAAAGTAATCTATACTGCTACAAGGGGTTACCGGTAATAAAGGCCTTCTGAAGCGAAGTGATGCATTTTGTAAAATAATGACCATATTTATAAACTATAATCACTGGCTTCCAGTAACGGAGAGTCTAGTCCCGGTGGAAGAGTGACCTTTGACCCGAGGCTCCATTCACTCCCGTTATAAAGCTTGGAAGAGACATCATGTGTTCCTGTGTTTGTTTTGACTAGTATAATTGGCCATTCTTTATGGAAAATGGATCTTACTTTCCATAATCTTGCATAATAATTTTGTTTTTGTTTTTTTTGCCAGTTGGTTCAGGTTTATTTGATCAAAAATGCAGTAAAAACAGTAATACTGTGAAATATTTTTTGCAATGCAATATTTTCTATGTGAATACAGTATATACTGTCTTCAGTGTCACATGATCCTTCAGAAATTCTAAGATGATGATTTAATGCTCAAGAAACATTTCTGATTATTATCAATGATTAAAACAGTTGTGATTCATATTTTTGTGGAAACCATGATGCATTTTATTTTTCAGGACTCTGATGAATAGAAAGTTCAAAAGAACAGCATTTATTTATTTGACAGAAACTTTTGTGATATTGTACATGTCTTTACTGTCACTTTTAATCAATTTAATGCATCATTGCTGAATAAAAAGAGTGTTCATTTCATTCAAAACAATAAATCGCACTAACCACTAACTTTTGAACGGTTGTGCGTGTTGTTTTTAAAGCTTATCATTAGTGAATCATCATTCATTCATAATACTTTCCTTGGTATATGAAACCGAGCAAGACAAAAAGAACATTTGAATCATATTTGTAAGGATGGATTGATTCAGCTGGTTGGTTAGGTTCACAGAGTAGAAATCTTTCTCGAAAACGTTTTTAGATGCTAATGGAGAAAACGAGGCCGCTCACTGTTCAAGCTCTTTATCTGGATTAACTCTGATAGCAACTCTGTCCAACTGTGTCAGAAATCTGTCCAAATGTACTATTATGTGCTTTTCTGTGGGTAAGAAGTCATACTGTACAGATTGACCCTGATGTGTTGAAAATCTCTTAGGCTACTACGGTATTCGCTCACTGTATGAAGATTGGCATAACGGGCCAGGAAAATTATTCACTTCATACTTTCATAAACGTTTGGTCTTTGCACAAGCTGTGCTCAGAACATTTGGGACTTTTAACTGAGTCATATGGAAT
The DNA here is from genome assembly GCA_029959095.1 of Rhinichthys osculus. NCBI lineage: Eukaryota > Metazoa > Chordata > Actinopteri > Cypriniformes > Leuciscidae > Rhinichthys > Rhinichthys osculus. Next base: position 49,187,388 of record JARWKJ010000002.1, read on the forward strand.
AATCAAGAGGAAACTTTTCATACATTCACACTGAAAGCTGTTTTGGATTGTGTTACTAAATCTCAAGTTATGAAACTTTAATTCATGCATTATCAGATGTAGGCCTACCTGAATATGACCTTATTTTTGGCATGTTGTTGTCATGTTGCTTTGTATATCATTCTTATTGGCATCGATGGTTACATCAAGAACCTTTAACATCCATGTAATCTTTTCATTCCACGACAGATTCTTTAGATTTTTTAAATGTTCTTCACGCCAAGAAAAAAAAAGAGAGTTGTTTTAAGAACTGAACAGACAATCGGCCTATTGTTTAAAAACAGTCGATTCCTGTCAATCAAAAGGGTGCGGGAAAACGTGTCAGACGCAACTCATACTGTGTGTGAATAAAATCTCTCTTTTGTTGGATTTAGGGCAAGTTAACGCAACAATAACGTTTTAACGGTTAAAAAATAGCGACGTTAATGCAGGCTTTATTTGACCCTATGACTCACCCGTAGTTCAAGCCATGGTTGACTTGCCAGATCAACGGTTTTTCCTACATCAAACATTATAGCGCCTCCCGTCCAATAATCGCAAAAAGAGCTTTGTGTTCTGTTACTTCTGATAAGAAACAAAGTCTCATCTTTCAAATTCTGTACATTTTATCACGAAATTCAAACAATAAATGTCGTTTTCACGCTTTTAAATGCGACGTGACACTGACAGATCTCTGGCGCCTCAGTTCAAGCAGCAGCGCGAGCATTTTCTTCCACTTTAATACAAATTATATCTAGAAAAACATGTATGGATATCAGAAGGTATGTTGAAAGATACAGTACAACTTACCGAAATCCTTATCATGACTCGTGTAATCATTCACTCTGTGTTTTAACCGCGGAAAGACGTCAATAAAAGAGCTTGTGAACAATATCACTTCATGTTGCATTACCTCAGGAAAGTTAGTTTTCACAGTTCGTTAGTAAGCTATAAAAACACTAGAGAAGAGCTTATTTACTGTTAATTATATATGTATGGTTGAATAAATTTGCCATGAAGAAGTGTTTATGAAAACTACCTTATGTGCAACTGAGTATACAAACATTTCAGCTTTTATTTGAGTGTATTAGGCTATCTGGAAATAAATAGCAGTTGAATATAATAGCTTTATTGTTAATTTTAACCTCTAATATTATAGTAATGTACCAAATGATAGGGTTCCCTGTATAGTTTGCAGCATTATTTGCAAGAGATTCTTTTTCTTTAAGAAAAATCTCGGCTGATATCATCCTGAATAATCGGCTGTCGGTATGGGCGGAGAAATTTAGTATCGGTGCATCTCTAGTTTATAATAATATAATAAATATCTTAACATTTGCATAACCTTAATAAAATGTGAAATTTGTAAGAAATTCATATAATCGCAGTTGTAGCTGTACGTGTCATATCCTTAACTCTGTATGTTTGTGCTCTGTTGGTCAGATGTGGAAACTGGGTGAATGTGGGTGTTGTATCAATAATGTGAAGCCGACTCAAAAACAGAAAACACTGAAAAGCGCTTCATTGAAAAACTCTGCGTGAATTTAAAGAGGTTTTCACTCGGGTGAGTCAGACGCTCTTGAGATATTTTCTACATCAGATGTAAATCTATTACCATCTGATCAGGCTGTAAAATGATTTATGCAAAGTGGAAATATTCAGATGTACGTTACCCATGGCAACCCATCGCCAGCACTTTAATGATACAAACAGCTCGACGTCTGTGGGGGAAAATTGTGGTGTGTGTGTGTGTGTGTATTCATTCACATATCGAAGTTAGAATAAGATTAAAGGGAGAGCAAATGAAGACTCTTGCACAAATCTGCTTCTCAGATATTTCTCCTAAGAAAAAGATCCCAAAGATGATCTCATGTGTCTCCTCAGAGTCTCAACAATGTCTCAAACTGTGGGCAGATTTGGAAAGTCAGAGATCTCAATATGAACTCAAACATTAATGTCTTCAGAGATCAAATGTTCTGAGCTGCTCCACATTAATTTTAAAGCCCTCCTCTTACTGTATGAATTTTGTATTATGTATTAATTTTAAAGCCCTATGCTCATAAATGACAACTAGTAACTCATTTATGTCTCTCTTAGGTCTCACTGAGTGTCCTGAGCGGGTCGGTAATGACCCGGTGACCACATGAACCAGGACATTTCTTACATTCATCTCTAAGTTAAAGTCATGAGTGACCTGAAGTTCAATTCGTCTGACGGGGCGCAGATTCCAGGTCAGCCCTTTATGAAGAAACACACACTTCCTGTACGGCGACACACTTTTCATGTGATCGAAATTGTATCTCGAGTGCCTCACTTTAAAACTCAGTCTGGAGTTTTAGAGATCTGTTAAAAGAATAGTCATTTAGGAAGGCAAAAGGCAAATTCTGGTTCCAAGTTGTCCAAATATTCGACAAAATTTTCATCAAAACATGATTTTGTGAATCAGGTTGATTGGTGTCCCACTACAGGGGGTTTCTAAAGGATTCATAAACAATTTGAAGAAAAAAAAATCTTTTTTAGGACTTAATGTGTTTAAAATGTTATTAAACAGCTGATTATTAATACAATCAGATTTTTAAAGACTGATAAGAAATCATAAGATTAATTGCAATTTAAAAAAAAAATTGTTGAAATAAAATGTGTCTTATGCATAGTCCTTTAAATAAATAGTAAATATTTTCATATAATACTTCAGCAAATTCCTTTAATTCAATGCAATTTAATAAAATGACAATATACAATTTTTTTTAAAGACGGGCCAGAAATCATGAGATTTAAATGCAATTATTTTTATTTTTTTTATTTTTTTTATTAATATCCGATACATAGTCCTTTAATTAAATATTTTCAGATAATATTTTATAAATGTGCTTTAGTACAATGGCAATATAATTTATGATTATGAATAATATGATTACTAATACAATCTGCTTTCTAAAGTCAGGTCAGAAATCATGAGATTAATTGCAATTATTATTATTATGTTTTTATTATTATTTGTAAAGAAAAGGGTTAACATAATAAAGATAAATATTTTTAGATGATATTTTAGCCGTTTAATTTAATATAATGACAATATAAAAAGTTATTTAATTTTGGAAACAATTAGTTAATTTTGTTGTCTTTATAATATTGCACTTAAATAAAATAAAATATTAAGTACACTGTAAAACAAATTAAATGATCAACAAGTTTTGGCAACATACGTTTTTACTTTGCTATAACTCATCAAAATAAAGTTAAGCAATTTTCAACTTATTATAAGTTATACAAGAACTCAACTTTTTAAGTTGAAATGACTTAAACATCCAAGTTTATTGCACTTAAAAATTTAAGGCAGCAATTTTATTTTTATTTTTTAACAGTGATATAAACTAAAGTCTTATATATTTTGGGGGTTGGCATCCAAACCTGCACTAGTAGATCTGGTTGTGAAAAGTAAACTAAATGAAAAAAAATTATTCGGGTAATGTTGCAATATAGCTGCTATATTGCGGTTTCATTTC
>JARWKJ010000002.1:49195911-49205911 GCA_029959095.1 Rhinichthys osculus
ATGTGTACGCCGTTAAATGTCCGAGCGAAACGAAGCAAAATCTATATCTACATCTGTGGAGCGATATTTCTTTTCCTAGGATGGTAGGAGAAGACTCATAAATGGTATTAACCCCAGTGACGGGTAGGTTTAGGGACGGGGTTGGGGTAGGTCATATATTTATATATACATAATACAGTAATATAACGTTAAGTCAAAGGCGTTGATAAACACGCTGAAAAGCGATTATGCGTGTTAATAGCACGCCAAAAATGGAAATACGAAATGGCGTGTCATACATACGCCATTTCATGAGATCAGTCTGGTTTGTGACATTATTGAGATTTAATGTTGAAGTTCCAGAACAAGCGGCCAATCAGTGCTCTTGATTCTGCTGACATCACTTCCACGAATCCACACTCAGACGCTGTGGCTGTTTTAGTTCACTGGCCTCGCATGTTCAGTTTAACAGCTCGCTACCAATAACAGGTCAATGAATGTTTCAGCCCCTGCAGGACACAGGAAACCCGCATCATGTGACCGTGTGTGTGTGTTGTTTTCCCAGTGAGAAATCCAGCTGTGTGTGTGAGAAGCCTGAAAACAGCAGCATATGTGGTGTTCCTTATTTTACACTCTCCCTAAACAAACACAGCAAGTGCAAGCGGGCAGATGTGTCGCAATACCGCAGTCCATTCACACACACACACACACACACACACACACACACACACACACACACACCTGTGTGTGTGTATAGCCCCTTTCACACAGAGATTCCGGAAAATACACGGATAAAGTGACCCGGGATTTGACCCGGGTTCGTTTGATTTTGCTTCATTCACACTGCCAGAGATTTGCCGGAATCAGAGAGCGCGTTCACACACAACCCGTGTATGTTCCGGAAAGACACGTGACATCGATGTGACATGTAATGTCTCAGCAACGTGTATAGTTTGCTTATGAGCTGCGATTTCTCTCTGGAGAAACCATGCTTGTGCATTTTTTTCTCTGATTCGATCATAAACTAGCGCATTACGTACCGTTTCACTAGCCTGCTTTCACTTCACTTCAGCGTCATCATTACGACACGGCATTGGTTCTGGCTTTTGTTCACACAGCGCGCGTTCCGGGTCTGAACACGGCAATGTTACTAGGTCCCCAACCCGGCATCGATCCCGGCATCAGTCCCGGGTCGTATTTGCGTTCACACAGAAGGCACTCTGGCAATTTGCCGGGTTCAAAGCACTGTGTGAAAGGGGCTTATGTGTGTGTGAACTTTACATTGCATTACATTACAACAAGGAATACAACAAGCGATTCATCTAAAGAGGCAATAAACATGAGAAATAATATTAATACAAAGTTTTAGCCATCGTTCAGGATAGTACAGGGATGGCATTACTGAATATTCATTCCATCCATCGTTCTGTCGTTCCATCCATCCTTCTGTCATTCGTTCTGTCGTTCCATCCAACCATTCATCCATCGTTCTGTCATTCATTCTGTCATTCCATCCATCGTTCTGTCGTTCCATCCATCCATTCATCCATCGTTCTGTCATTCGTTCTGTCGTTCCATCCATCCATCCATCCATCGTTCTGTCATTCGTTCTGTCGTTCCATCCAATCATCCATTGTTCTGTCATTCGTTCTGTCATTCCATCCATCCTTCTGTCATTCATTCTGTCATTCCATCCATCGTTCTGTCGCTCCATCCATCCATCCTTCTGTCATTCGTTCTGTCGTTCCATTCATCCATCCTTCTGTCATTCGTTCTGTCGTTCCATTCATCCATCGTTCTGTCGTTCCATCCATCCATCCTTCTGTCATTCGTTTTGTCGTTCCATTCATCCATCCTTCTGTCATTCGTTCTGTCGTTCCATTCATCCATCGTTCTGTCGTTCCATCCATCCATCCTTCTGTCATTCGTTCTGTCGTTCCATTCATCCATCCTTCTGTCGTTCCATCCATCCATCCATCGTTCTGTCATTCGTTCTGTCATTCCATCCATCCTTCTGTCATTCATTCTGTCATTCCATCCATCGTTCTGTCGTTCCATCCATCCATCCTTCTGTCATTCGTTCTGTCGTTCCATTCATCCATCCTTCTGTCATTCGTTCTGTCGTTCCATTCATCCATCGTTCTGTCGTTCCATCCATCCATCCTTCTGTCATTCGTTCTGTCATTCCATTCATCCATCGTTCTGTCATTCGTTCTGTCGTTCCATCCATCGTTCTGTCGTTCCATCCATCCATCCTTCTGTCATTCGTTCTGTCGTTCCATTCATCCATCGTTCTGTCGTTCCATCCATCCATCCATCGTTCTGTCATTCGTTCTGTCGTTCCATCCAATCATCCATCCATCCATCGTTCTGTCGTACCATCCAATCATCCAACCATCCATCCATCGTTCTGTCATTCGTTCTGTCATTCCATCCATCGTTCTGTCATTCCATCCATCCTTCTGTCATTCGTTCTGTCGTTCCATCCATCCATCCTTCTGTCATTCGTTCTGTCGTTCCATCCATCCATCGTTCTGTCGTTCCATCCATCCATCCTTCTGTCATTCGTTCTGTCGTTCCATCCATCCATCCTTCTGTCATTCGTTCCATCCATCCATCCATCGTTCTGTCGTTCCATCCTTCTGTCATTCGTTTCTGTCGTTCCATCCATCCATCGTTCTGTCGTTCCATCCATCCATCCATCGTTCTGTCATTCGTTCTGTCGTTCCATCCATCGTTCTGTCGTTCCATCCATCCATCGTTCTGTCACTCCATCCATCGTTCTGTCGTTCCATCCATCCATCGTTCTGTCGTTCCGTCCATCCATCCATCGTTCTGTCATTCGTTCTGTCGTTCCATCCATCGTTCTGTCACTCCATCCATCGTTCTGTCGTTCCATCCATCCATCGTTCTGTCACTCCATCCATCGTTCTGTCGTTCCATCCATCCGTCGTTCCATCTATCCATCCATCGTTCTGTCGTTCCATCCAATCATCCAACCATCCATCCATGGTTCTGTCATTCGTTCTGTCATTCCATCCATCGTTCTGTCGTTCCATCCATCCATCGTTCTGTCATTCGTTCTGTCGTTCTGTCACTCCATACATCGTTCTGTCGTTCCATCCATCCATCCATCGTTCTGTCATTCCATCCATCGTTCTGTCGTTCCATCCATCCATCGTTCTGTCGTTCCATCCATCCATCCATCGTTCTGTTGTACCATCCAATCATCCAACCATCCATCCATCGTTCTGTCGTTCCATCCATCCATCGTTCTGTCGTTCCATCCATCCATCCATCGTTCTGTTGTACCATCCAATCATCCAACCATCCATCCATCGTTCTGTCATTCGTTCTGTCATTCCATCCATCGTTCTGTCGTTCCATCCATCCATCGTTCTGTCGTTCCATCCATCCATCCATCGTTCTGTCATTCGTTCTGTCGTTCCATCCATCCATCGTTCTGTCATTCCATCCATCGTTCTGTCGTTCCATCCATCCATCGTTCTGTCGTTCCATCCATCCATCGTTCTGTCGTTCCATCCATCCATCCATCGTTTTGTCATTTGTTCTGTCGTTCCATCCATCCATCGTTCTGTCATTCCATCCAATCATCCAACCATCCATCTATTGTTCTGTCGTTCCATCCAACCATCCATCCATTTTTCTGTCATTCTATCCATCATTCCGTCATTTTATCCATCCATCCATCTTTCTGTTCCATCCATCCATTGTTCTGTCATTCCATCCATCCATCATTCTGTCGCTCCATTCATCCATCCATTCATTGTTCTGTCATCCTATCCATCCATTCATCGTTCAATCACTCCATTCATCCATCCATCCATTGTTCTGTTGTCCTATCCATCCACCCTACCATCCATCCATCGTTCTGTCGCTCCATTCATCCATCCATCCATTGTTTTGTCGCTCCATTCATCCATCCATCCATCCATCCATCCATTGTCCTGTCATCCTATCCATCCATCCATCGTTCAATCACTCCATTCATCCATCCATCCATTGTTCTGTCACTCCATTCATCCATCCATCCATTGTTCTGTTGTCCTATCCATCCATCCATCCATCGTTCTGTCACTCCATCTGTCCAATGTTCTGTTGTTCCATCCATCCAACGTTCATTCATCCCATCATCCATCCATTCGTCATTCTGTCATTCCATCCATCCATCCAACATTCTGTCGTTCCATCCATCCAACATTCTGTCGTTCCATCCATCCAATCTTGAATTCGGGCTCATTTCTTTGTAGTTATGTGAATTATGGCATTGATTGTGTGTTCAGCAGAAACCCAGAGCCGGAGTGTAATTATCTGCTCAGAATGACCTGAATGGAGCCCCAATTAACAGACACACACTTGAGTTTATTTCTCTCTCTCTCTGTTGAAAAGCATCTTGCAGCATTCATTCATCTCTCTGCCATTATCGCAAACAGACGCCGTTTATGTAAGACACTATTATACTGCAAGCAGCTCATAACGAGGTCCTCGAGATCATGACGTATGACTGAGAAATATTACAGTGGGACTGAAGTCAGACAATAATCAGCCGCTCTCACTACTGTATCTGACACAAAGGCCAAGCCTTAGTGCATTTGAATGAGATTTGGAGGGGATCGTTTATCATCACAGCTCAACGGTACATTTAATATGAGCGAAAAACACACGGTCAGTGTATTAATGTTATTTAGAAAAGAGTGCCGGGACTGCAATTATTATTTTTTGCTTTGAATTTGTTAACACCGAATGCACTGCATGTTCTGAAGGGAAAAGCACATGTACAGTATAGGAGCAAACTAAGGCGTTTCCGGCTCATGTATGACCGCTGTTTTCTACAGTGGTTTTGTTGATTTGGTTCAAAAATAAATCAAAAAAGAACATTACATGATTAGATTTGACCATGAAACAGCACTGTCATGAAATCCAACAGTCACATGACTACAGTTAACTTATCTATGTGAAATCAAAACGTATGTCTTCTAAAAGAAAAGTCACTGGTGTATAATGTGCATAATTCATCAGTGCATATTAAATTGAATAAGTCTCAAATTTGAACGTCTCAGATTGAATAATTTTTTGGGAGATATTAACAATCTGGCATTGGAACGAGAAAATGATGACAGAATATCTCTTTAAATCTGTTGTGAATTCAGTTTCATGACGTCTGTAATGTTCACACCTGCTCTTGATTTACTGTTTAATCAATGAAGGTTTATCTCATGATGAACTGTGAACTGAGCAAACACTGGCAGATTACAAGAGTTCATGTCGAAGTCAAGATAAACACGCTCACTGGCAGTTATCCAGACTAACTTTCAAACGTCCGTCCATCGTTCTGTCGTTCCATCCATCCATCCCATCCATCGTTCTGTCATTCTATCCATCGTTCTGTCGTTCCATCCATCCCATCCATCGTTCTGTCATTCCATCCATCCATCCATCCCATCCATCTTTCTGTCATTCCATCCATCCATCCATCCCATCCATCTTTCTGTCATTCCATCCATCCATCCGTCGTTCTGTCATTCCATCCATCCATCCCATCCATCTTTCTGTCATTCCATCCATCTATCCGTCGTTCTGTCATTCCATCCATCCCATCCATTGTTCTGTCATTCCATCCATCGTTCTGTCATTCCATCCATCCCATCCATCGTTCTGTCATTCCATCCATCCCATCCATCGTTCTGTCATTCCATCCATCCCATCCATTGTTCTGTCATTCCATCCATCCATCCGTCGTTCTGTCATTCCATCCATCCATCCGTCGTTCTTTCATTCCATCCATCGATCTATCCCATCCGTCTATCCACCCATCCGTCGTTCTGTCATTCCATCCATCCATTCATCCATCTTATCTATATATCCCATCCATCTGTCGTTCCATTCCTTCCATCCGTCGTTTCCATCCATCGATCTATCCCATCCATCTATCCAACCATCCGTCGTTCTGTCATTCCTTCCGTCTGTCGTTCTGTCATTCCATCATCCATCCGTTAATCCATCTATCTATATATCCCATCCTTCCATCTGTCGTTCCATCTATCCGTCTGTCGTTTCCATCCATCAATCTATCCCATGCATTGATCTATCCCATCCATCTATCCACCCATCCGTCGTTCTGTCATTCCTTCCGTCTGTTGTTCTGTCATTCCATCATCCATCCGTTCATCCATCTATCTATATATCCCATCCTTCCATCTGTCGTTCCATCTATTCGTCTGTCGTTTCCATCCATCGATCTATCCATCGTTCTTTCATTCCATCCATCGATCTATCCCGTCCATCTATCCATCCATCCGTCGTTCTGTCATTCCATCATCCATCGTTCTATCATTACATCCATTCATCCATCCATCATTTTGTCATTCCATCCATCCATCTATCCATCCATCCATCCATCTATCCATCCATCCATCCATCCATCCATCCATCCATCCGTCGTTCTGTCATTCCATCATCTATCATTCCATCCATTCATCCATCCATCGTTCTGTCATTCCATCCATCCATCATTTTATCATTCTATCATTCCATCCATTCATCCATCCATCGTTCTGTCATTCCATCCATCCATCCATCTATCTATCCATCCATCCATCTATCCATCCATCCGTCGTTCTGTCATTCCATCATCCATCATTCTATCATTCCATCCATTCATCCATCCATCGTTCTGTCATTCCATCCATCCATCCATCCATCCATCCATCCATCTATCCATCCATCCGTCGTTCTGCCATTCCATCCATCCATCCATCCATCCATCCATCCATCTATCCATCCACCCGTCGTTCTGTCATTCCATCCATCATCCATCCATCCATCTATCCATCCATCCGTCGTTCTGTCATTCCATCCATCATCCATCCATCCATTCATCTATCATCCATCGTTCTGTCATTCCATCCATCCATCCAAAACTAAGACATTCACTGGCAAAATATTCAAATGTGTTGATGAATAAAGATCACGGTCAGTAATTAACCAGGACGCAGGAAAAAAAAAGTGTTAGTCTTCCTCACGCACAGCATATCCATGATTTTTTTTTTTTTTAATCAACATCAATATTTTCATTTCAGAAGTTTTCAAAGTTTTTATCTTAGGAGCTGTAACTGTTCATCCTTATTCAACATTTTATTCTTAGTTTAACTATCGCAGTGGTGTGATTAATTATATTTCTCAATTAAATTGAGCTCATAAAAACTGCATGCATCGCTGCATCAGTAAGTTAATCTGAAAATGTAAATATTAGGAAGAATTAGGAAAATGTCACAATTCAGGACATGTCAGCTTTCTTTCTTTCTTTCTTTCTTTAGCACTCTCTTGAATAATCTAGTAAAATTATTATTATTTTTACCTACGATTTTTCTTTCTTTCGTTATTTATTTATTATTTGTTTTTATTTATGCACAAATATCCCATGCAAACACTCAATTTAAATTAAGCTCATACAACTGCTTGCATAATAATTAATAGACAATAAGCAAATGCTGCCAAAGTATTGCTTTATTTATTACAATTAATGTGACGTGTTTGACATTGAATTGCCGACCCTGCTATCTTTTCCTTGAGCCGGTGCACCGTAAAAATAAAACAATAAAATTGAAAAGGCCTGGCGTGAGCCAAAGTTATCAGTTTGCGTGTGAATAAAGACTGATTAAATGTATTTATTGCTTATATTCACTGATATGAAAATAAAACAAACAATACTGCTTACTCACTTCTAACGTCACTTATTGTCTATTTTATAATTTACTCGTCTTTGAATCGTCAAATCGGCGTCTTTTCTCTGCAAACGTTGATGTGTATTTGATTATTAAATCGAATGTTATTTGTTAGTATAGGTTAATATGGGACTCAAATGCTGAACAAAATGTTGTTCATATTATTATTATTATTATTATTTTTCAGGCTGCTTTCATCCGTTGTCTCTCATGGGTCATACATCAGACCTCCGACCGTCTATCATTGACAGATTAAACCGTTTCAGGCCCGATGATGACGAACCAGCTCTACAGAAATGCAGTGTGTGTGTGTGTGTGTGTGTGTGTGTGTGTGTGTGTGTGTGCGTGCGTGCGTGCGTGTGTGTGTGTGTGTGCGCGTGTGTGTGTGCGCGTGTGTGTGTGTGTGTGTGTGTGTGTGTGTGTGTGTGTGTGTGTGTGTGTGTAAAAAACAGCGCTGCTTCAAACCCAATTACACCTGTGGTTTTCTCGTCTCTTCTGCTGCCCATTGAAAAGGACAATAATCAGGAACTAATCAAACCTTGGTTTCGGCCCTGATGAAAGACTTGTTTTCTCTGCCTCCCGTCTGTCCTGATCTGTTTTCTTCTCGATAGGGAATCTTTCTGAGCGCACATATCGCCATGGCAACTTTGTAATGAGACGCTATCTTGTGTGAATGAGTCTGCTGGGAGATTGAGATTTTAAAAACCTAAGTGTGTGTGTGTGTGTGTGTGTGTGCAACGAGACAGAAAGAAACAGATATTCACACAGCAGCGGACAGCCAGCGTAACCATCGCAACCAACACCTGACATGTCCAGTTTGGAGACACTCCTGCACTCCGAAGGCCACTAAGGTCGGACTGAGCCATTGTTGTTGTTAAATGTCATATATGGAGAATTGTTCTTGTCGCCTAGCAACTGTGACAGTTGCCGTTGACGAGTGCAGTTACGTTTGTACTGGACTTTTTTAAAAGTTATATTAAACTGTCTAAAAACGAAACGGGGTTCACAAACTGTCTATGTATGTCCACCTCGTTCCATTTCTGAATAATAAAGAGTATATAAACTATAAATTGGATCCTAGTAAAGCTGCGTTCCCACTACTGGTTGCCTAGTAATGTTTGTGAGTGACATTCACGGATGTTACTCTATGTTAGACAACAAATACGTTTTCTTGCCGCTACAAACAAATATTTTGGAAGAAAAAGTCTAAATATAAATGGAATCAGTACATAAAATGCATAATATTAAAGATGAACGAGAAACAGTGAGTGCTCTTTGCCATCGCGGCTATTTAACTGCAGCAAACGGGCAAATACCGGTCTATCTGGGTTCCCGAAACCATTCAGGCACGGAGTCAGTACGGGGAATACCACTGTATGTACACGGAGATATATCATAAATTATAGGACAGTTTCTGACTGCTAAAATGAGCTTCTCGTTCAACTTGCCTCGGTCAGACTCGCGCTCCACTGACTTCACTCCTATTGGTTGTCGCTCCCGAAAGTCGGTCTTCATTTGCATAAAGTTAAACAGATCTCAACTTTGTCGCGTCGCCAGACACGCCCCATCGGTCGCTGTCGCGCGTGTCGCCGGAAATCGCCCGCTCCCCATTGAAATGAATGGTATCGTGTCGCTTGTAGTGTGAACAGGGCTTTCGTAGCTGTGATGCAATTGGCTTTCGAATGATGCAGCCTCTGATTTGGATGCTGTATTCGAAGGTCGATTGCGTCCCGTGAAATGAAGGATACAACAGATGGAGCCGTGCCTTCGCAGCCGTGCCTAACCCAGAATTCATTGTGAGCCATTGACCACAGGATTTTTTTTGAGAGAAATTACTGGATATAATACTAACACTTTTATATTAAAGCTTGTTTCCGCCACGAAAAAAAAAAGTTTATTTCTCACAATTCTGACTTTATATTATGACAAAAAGTCGCAATTACCTTTTTTATTCAGTGGCGGAAACAAGCTTACATACTTTTAAATGTAAGTTTTGGATTTCAATAGCCTGACTTCGTCATACTCATATTCTAGTCAGAATGTGAGTCTGATACTGCTTCATAGGGCTTTGATTATGAGGCGTGTCTTAACCGAACCAGGAAAAAAAAAACTCTGCACTCAATTGGATAGACCTACAACCAATGAGAGCAACGCAGTAAGTCAACTACTTTGCAGAGCACAGTTGGCAACTACAGAACTCAACTGCACGCACGCTGGAAGAAGTAAAATAACAAGTGTTGCTTCTATTACTTGGCCCTCTATGAGTGCGACCAAAG
>JARWKJ010000002.1:49218411-49310911 GCA_029959095.1 Rhinichthys osculus
TGGATGGATAGATAGATAGATAGATAGATAGATAGATAGATAGATAGATAGATAGATAGATAGATGGATGGATGGATAGAGGGATGGACGGAAGGACAGACTAGATAGATAGATGGATGGATGGATGGATGGATGGATGGATAGAGGGATGGACGGAAGGACTGACTAGATAGATGGATGGATGGATGGATGGATGGATAGATAGATAGATAGATAGATAGATAGATAGATAGATAGACAGACAGACAGATCCTCTTGTCGTCTCTGCAGTGTCATTTCTGTTGCTTGTGAATGAGACTTTCAGTGAGCGTTTACAGCTGCTGTGTAAGATGACGATGATGGTGATGATGATGTGTGTTGGTCTCTCGGCGTGTTTTCTTCTCTACTGTCACAGTGTGTGTGTGTGTGTGTGTGTGTGTGTGTGTGTGTGTGTGTGTGTGTGTGTCCTACTTTTATGCACGTCGTCACAATACTCCTTTGTTGTGGCAACCGCAGTTACTAAGCATGATACACACTCTCTCTCACACTCACACACACTGTCGCACGCTCCGTCTCACGCACTTAACACCCCATGCGCGCTCATGTAGAACCCGCTGGTGCACACTTTTTGGAAATATATATATATATATATTTTTTTTTACCACCCACATTAGACTGTAGGCTACTTGCACATTTTATCCACGGAATCAATTTTCACGAAAACCTTTTTATATGATTTTGATCATTTTTGATCTGATATGTTCATGACTGTAAATGTGCAGACATGAATGCTGAGCTGCAGTTATTTTCACAGACTCACTCTACAGGGATCACGAACACATGACATTCAATGTGCCGTGGCCCGTACTGATCTCACCGGAATTACCGACTGGCTTCTGCTATTGGACAAAACTAGGTCAGTTCCAGCCGAGGGCTGAGCGATGCTCCGGTGTTCCTTAACTCACCGCATTTCTCACCAGACGCACTGTGATTGGACGTTGTGTTCCGCGCACGCAACACTCAACCAATCAGACGCGTGCGCGCTCTTGTCCTGCTGACTGCTGGTCACTAGCACTGGCTGTTACTGTGTAGTCACGGAGTATTGGGCATTCCAAGAAATTGATTTTGTGTTTAGAGAAGTGTGGAATGCGGGAGGGTTTATAAGAATTTCAAGTCCAGCTACAGTCAAATCCAAATGTGTTTTAGTCATATCAAAGGTTTACTACATCTATTTGGTAAATGTAACTATTGTTCAACAAAGCTCACCCAGTGAGGTGCCTAAGTAGGCAGCATTGTAAGGCATCATAGGCACTCTCTTAATAATTTGGGGTTAAAAATAACCCAACCATGGGGTGGTATAGCACCTTCTCAACTGTGGGTTATTTTAACCCAAAAGTAACCCAACAGTTAACTATTTATTTTTATTTATAACATTATTTTGATAAATAAAACACTTTGTTTTCAAATACAGATTTTTTATTTGTATAAAACAATAAACATGTCTCAACAAATATATTTTTAAATTACAGACTAGATATTGGGGAGTCTACAATTCAATGTAAATATACATAATTGCATACATGACTTCAAAACACAAGTGAAAATACAACATGCATATTTAACCCAACAGCCGGGTCATTACTAGAAATTATCCAATGATTTTAAAAATGACCCAACATTTTTTGGAAAATTACCCAACATCGTGACCCAATATGTGTAATGTTGGGTAAAAAAAAAACTAACGTTTTTTACTGTGTGGTGGCTTAACTAAAACAATTGAAATATTAGACTAAAATTAGAACACCCTTCTATGTTTTTTCATATTTTCTCTCACACTTCTCATTTTCTTTTTTCAATCGATATAAAAACAACAACATAAAGTGAATACACTGCATTGGTTACAAAGTAACATTGTTGAAACCCAAAAAGAATGTAATCGTGAACGTGCAACAATGTATGGAGTCGTGATGGAGGGAGGGGGAGGGCCACGCCTCCAGCGCTCTCATTGGCCAGAGCTTTATTCAGCAGCTTGCCCTGTTCATTGACGTCACGGACGTCAGTGTTCGCACATGGGATAGCGAATCATTTGCGCTTTTGCGCTCCAGCCTGACGATCTCACGGACGCGCGAGACCAGCCGCCGCTCATCGGTGCCGCGCACGGGCTGAGGACTCTATTCCCGTACCCTACTGCAGAGTTTTTATTTTTATAAATCATTTTTTTTATAATATTTCATTTCTTCGGGAAGATTGTTCTTTCCTTTACGCCATGGAGAAGATGTCTCGACCTCTTCCTATAAACCCAACTTTCCTACCTCCGACCCACGGCGTCCTGAAATCCCTGCTGGAGAACCCCACGAAACTGCCCTTTCATCACGATGAAGGTATACAGATGGATAGATGTTGCTTTCGGGGGGTTAAAGCGTGTTCTGCACCAGCTGATGTTTGTCAGGCGCGGTGCGCGCTTTTGCTTTCCGTATAATCTGCGCGTAAAAGCGCGTCTGTCACTGTGCTCTCACACCTTTACCAGTACCTGCTCATGCATGCATGCTGTCATGGACACTCGCTTTGAATTCTGAAGTGATTTTGGGCTAAAAGTTTATGTTTATTGATTTTTTTTTTTTGCATTGCATTGCATTGCAATCATTTTACGCACAAACATAGATCCATTGCGCAGTGTATTTAACCGAAATGCACGATGTTATCCGTTTAAAATATGCTTATATTACGACATTTGCTCACATATAAGAGGAATAAATAGAGTCTACTGAACCAATACCGACTTTATGCGGAGAGATGAAGTTCGCACGCAATGGAGATGATATTCTCATATTTCCCTTTAGAGGGCGCCACTGAGCGCCACCTTTGATTTGTGTTTGTGCTTCATCACCAGTCCTTATCACATATTTAAACAGTATAAATAAAAAGTTGTTTTTATATTTGGTTGCACCTAAGGAGGACATGCAGTAGCATGATAAACTGAACTTTTGTCAGTTTGCACACTAAATATGTTGATTTGGTTGCATTCTTTTATTTTTTTTTATTATTAGTTCACCCCTCTCATTGCAAAACTGTACTTTGTTTGTTCTCTGGAATGCTTAATGAGAAATGCTGGAAAGCAGCCACTCTTTCCCAGTGCAAGTGACTGGCACAACTGAGCTTGAAATGACTAAGAACGAAACAAACGGTCAAAAGTAAGATGTTGTATGATCTTGAATAAAGTGCAATATGTGGTGTGTGCCATTTTAAGATGCGTTGGAACTGCATATTGTAAAGATATTATATATATTTTTTAAATTGTAAAAAATATTGCTCTGTGCACATAAAATGATTTAAATTGAATTGATTTTTGATACTTTTTATGCTGCTTTTCTATGGGGTTTGAGTTGTATTCACCAGGCCTGTCGCAATTATTGATGAATCGCCTCTTGTGGTTATTCGATCTAATCACAATTATTTGAGATAACTGCAATAATTGTGTAGTTTAAATTTCAATTTTGCTAAAGAATATAACAACAACAGCAAACAAACAAACACTATTGTAAAGTACACAACAATAGATAAAGGTCTTCCTTTGTACAAAATTAAGGTTTGTGGGTTTAATCAGACTGCATTATATTATATTATATTTAGAATAAATTAAATGAGCCTATTTTATTATAATTTGTATTATTATATTATATACAATTTAGAATAAAAAAAAATAATGTGTATTTTGCTTACACTGTAAGTTACATGAACAAAACTGAATTAGATCATTAATCGCAATCATTAGTCATTATATTATTTTATATTATATCATATTATATTACATTAAATGATGATTAATCGTCAGCACAACATTCATAATCATGCCTCCTATTATTCACCATCAGCTTTTGTTGAACGAAACATGCAATTCATACATGTTTGGAACAACATAAATGTGCAGAATTTTTTGACAGAAAAATGTACTGAATTTTATGTGTGTGTTTGTTGGCGACAATAATGCCTCCATCTTGTTCCTCCAGGGTTCGGGAAAGAGAAAGAGAAGGAAAAGAAGCTGGAAGAGGATGGAAACGGACTAAACACCCCTCAGTCCGCCTTCCTGGGGCCGACGCTGTGGGACAAGACCCTGCCGTACGATGGAGACAACTTCCAGCTGGAGTATATGGACTTAGAGGAGTTTCTGCTGGAGAACAATATTCCCGCCAACTCTCAGAGCGAGCAGAACCAGCCTTCCCAGCAGCCCCTGCCACCACAGCCTCCCTCCACCCCGCCGACTCCTTCAGTGGTGGACCTCAGCAATCGGGCCACCACCTCCGTTCACTCCGGGATCGGGGGCCAGAACTGCCTCCAGAGTCCCAGCAGAGCAGGTACTGTCCCCATCACACACACCACTAACTGACACCCGGATGTGCTTTCTCTTCGCATACACTCTTACAAATAAAGGCTGTTTTGCAGCCATGCCACCGAAGAACCACTTTTGGTTCCCCAATGAAATTTTTTAGTGAACAAAAGAACCATGTTTCTTATTATAAAACTGTTAGTTCCAATCCTTGATTCTGATTGGTCAATAGCTATGTTTTATTCACGATAAAACACGGCTCTAATCACTTCACCCAACGATTTTATGTCTATGATTACTACACAACACCCCTAGCAACCACTCTTAGCAACGTAAACACACGTTTGTTCTCATTGATATTGCTCATAGTCGTATTGTGAGAGATCGACATACAGTAGACATAGCAGTTTTTTCCCTCAGGTCAGTCTTATATTCATAATAATGAATCCGTTTGAATGTCCGCTGCGATTTCTTGTCCTTTTAACAGTTAAGGGGTTTTCCCGTGCCCTGGTCATTTGTCAGTTGCGTCTTGCTTTTCTGTGTTTACAAGTTTGAGTCTTTTTCAATGTAAAAGTCTTCTCTACCGACTGACTCACTCATAAAGACAGTCTCTGTCGCCATCTAGAGGCGAAATAATGTATGTGACTTCTGTTGCAGTTTATGGTCAGGGACTATTTTTTCCAGCGGAATGAAGGCTTTTAGTGACTTTACTTCATGAAAGTGGCATGGATACATATTTTTCGGCTTTAATATTTGTATTGTGCGGTAACGTTAAGCGTTGGTACTCGAGGCTAGTGCTGTATCGTGAATAAGTCACGGCTGACTCCGCTTCGCGTCCTGCCTTTATTTTTAAGAGTGTGTGTTGAGTTTATCAACTTGGTTAATCATCAATGAAAAGTTCAATGCCTTCTGCACTACTTCAAGGACGTTTCATTTCCATTATTTATTTTCTGTGTTTCTAGTAGTTGAAAACTACTGGAATAAGTAGTTGCTTTACTTTTAAGTAAATGCTGTGGCAATTTAATAAATCGCCACAATCATTCTAATATGTCAAACACAATCATAATAACCTTCTTTAATAGGTCGGAAAACCTTCTCTGTCCATATTAAACTTTATCATTATTATTATTAGTTCTGATAGGAAAGATTAATCAAATCTAGCCATCAGGAATGGAAACATGACCGTAGCCAATCAGAAAGCCAGTTATGAGTCATGTGACTCTATGTGGTAACATGTTATTGTACATAAATCCGGTTGTTAAGTCGTGACGTAACCACTCTCCGATAATACTGTTTCCGGGTCCAAAGGCCGGGTCCTCTCTACCTACCTACCGCTTTCGCCCGAGTTTTAACGTGTTCCCGTGTTGTTTAAATAGATCGGAGTTAAAAAACAAGTGACATTCAACTGTCATTCTACCGCTTTCCCTGTGACGAGAAAGATAAGAGAAAATGGCTGCAGTTGATAAGGTAAGTTACAAATCTTAAACGAATGAAGAAACTTTGGCGCCAGTGGGTGCTATCCCTTAATCCCTAGTAACACCCACTGGCACTGAAGCGAAAAAAGCCCTTAAGAAAAGGGTTTATTTAGTCTAGGATCTGGAGTGGACGAGCGGAGCGCTTGGGCCCGGAAGAGGCTAAACGTCACGCGTGACGTCAGACTTAACAACCGAATATCACTGGATCGTTCTTCTGTTTTCTGTCGCTCTGAAGAGATCGGATCTCTGGAGCCCTTTAAAGATTCACCAGCGTATAATTACCCAAAACTCAAGCTCCGGCCCAACCTCACGGGTTTGAGTGATAGCTCGTATAATAGGGACTGGACTCTTCTACTACAGTGTGTGTTTGCTTGAAGTCCATGTCGTCAGGTGTTTTAGTGGGTCGTGGCGAAGCATAGGCATCAATACTGCCTTTCCCGGTTTGTATTTTTTGCTAGAGGCTACAGGGGGGAAAAAAGAGAGAATTATTTTGCAATCATGCATGCATATAGAAGACAGAAATGCATTTCTTATACTGACTCTAGTGGGGCCTGTATTATGATTGTGACATTTTTGCAACAAAAACCTTAGACAACTCATCCTGATGCATTTGCATTATACAGTGATAGGAGTCTAAAAAACTTTTTTTTTTTAAATGAAAGAACAAAACGTTTTACAATGAGGTTTTATTAGTTAACAAGAACTACTCTAACATTGAAAAACCCTTCTATTGCATTCAGTTAATCAGAATTTACTAATACATTATTAAATTCAAACTTTGTATCTGTAAATATGATTTGATGGACCTGAGAGTATTTGTATTAACTAACACCGTTCCATTGTTTACACCTGGTGTTTTAATCCGTCTCTTTTGTCCACTTTCAGCCACTTCTGTCCTGGTTTCTTCGAGGGGAGGGTCTGTGTGCGGGTGAATGTGTGTGTTTTCAGATCTTTCCATCTAATGGATAAAATAAGCTCACGTAATTTGCATATGAACACGACCGGAGACGACAGAAAACACACAGAGAACATCAGCTTTAGTTTCTGCTCTGACAGACTCAAGACCAGCCGAACGCTGTGAGTGTGTGTTAGAAATCAGGAACGGTGAGAGAACATTGGGATTGGTGCGTTTACATTTACATTTACATTTAGTCATTTAGCAGACGCTTTTATCCAAAGCGACTTACAACTGAGGACTAAACCAAGCGAGTCATCGTGAAGAGGCAAAAGCAACGCAAGAAGTGCTCAAAATACAAAGTTCAGACATAGCTCGGAGTAGCATAAGCCAGGCAAGCGAGGATTTAGAGGAAAGGATTTTTTTTTTTTTTTTTTTTTAAGTTAAGTGCTCCCGGAAGAGATGAGTTTTCAGTTGTCTTTTGAATGTTGTCAGGGATTCTGCATTCCGGATGAGGGTGGGGAGATCATTCCACCAGCATGGAACCGTGAATGAGAATGTTCTGGAGAGTGATTTTGTGCCCCGCTGTGATGGTACCACGAGCCGTCGCTCATTGACCGATCGTAGGCTTCTGGTAGGGATGTAGACTTGTAGTAGTGAGTGGAAGTAGGAGGGAGCTGAACCTGTGGTCAATCTGTAAGCAAGCGTCAAAGCCTTGAACTTGATGCGAGCAGCGAGTGGTAGCCAGTGCAGAGAGATGAGCAGAGGAGTGACGTGGGCCCTTTTGGGCTCGTTGAAGACCAGACGAGCTGCAGCATTCTGGATCATTTGTAGAGGTTTAGATGAGCAGAGGAGTGACGTGGGCCCTTTTGGGCTCGTTGAAGACCAGACGAGCTGCAGCATTCTGGATCATTTGTAGAGGTTTAGGTCAAGTTTGGTTTGAAGACGTTTCCCGTCTTCAAACCAAACTTGGGTCTCCAGCCGTAATGAAGACGGTCTTCTGTGGCTGTTTGAACACATTCGATCACATGAGTGTGTAGTGTTTACACGAAAGCAATCCAGTCAAATGTGTGTTTTCAACTCCCTCTGGAAGTGGTGGAAAGTGGAAAAGCTCAAAGCGCTTTACACCCCGTTTACACCTCGTCCACTTGTGATCCGATCGACCGAAACGCATCTTAATGTATTCACTAATGGGACCTTACTGTAAAGCGTTACCAAAAATGTGATGCGCATTTTGTTATTTAAACTATGAGGGAACGACTCATCTGCCCAAACATGAGTGACAGCTCCTGAAGGGCCGTCAGAGTCATCCGTCACATTGATCAATCATTCCTTCACGAGACAGTGACTTTCACACGCTTTCACACACTTTCACACGCTTCCACAGCGCCAAAACCTGCCGTGTGACGTTAGACTAATAAATCCCCAAAGACATGCGTTACACCTTCGACTTGATTCAAATGGCGTGCGTTCAATGGCGTGTGTTTATGGCTGATGTTGGTGGAAACCATAGAGACAGAAGTTGCGGCATTCATCCTATTGACACACCAAAGTATTATGGATGTTAGTAATGATGAGAACGTATTGAGAAACGGATCTTCGAAACACAAACAAACACACCCACTCCTATACATGTAGATTATGTGTGTAACTCTCACAAAACAGGGTCCGTTTTACCCCGGAATTCGTAAAAATAATAAATAATAATATTTTGCATTACAGTGAAAAATGACTTTAATACAATTATGTTTTTGATTAAAATTAAAAGCACACAAAATGTTACCAAGGCATGTAAATACGTTACAAAATAAGATAATAAAAACTATTTTAGCATTGAATCTTTGCATCGATTTTTTGCATTACTGTAAGACTGTGCTTAATAATTAAATATGCTTAATTATCTTAACAATGTGCAAAATCATAACAGTCTGAAAATATAATACAATATAATACAATAATACGATACACTATAATCTATATAATGTGAATATAACTTGTATACAATAATTAATTTTCTCTTTATTTTGTTTTTGTGGTAAAATATAAACGGTAGCGTATATTTTGACATGTTTTAGGACAGTTATGTTTGTAATGCAAAACATATCTGTCAGGATTGATAAGATCTGGAAACTTTAGAGCCACTTGAAGGGAATAAAAGTGAAGTCTCCTGTGACAGGTTTATTAGACTTCTCCGTTATTATCCGTTTATAGGTTTCGACATAAGTGATGCTGTGAAACCCCCTGCCAAGTGTGACCGTCACAATCTTCATGAGATCTGTGTCGATGTGATGAACTTCACTGCATGTGTGTGTGTGTCTTCAGTGCTTGTTTACATTTCTGCATGTGGGTTTCCATGTGAGTCTAGACAAGCGGTTCAGGCTCTGCTCCGCACATTTCAGCTCGCGTGAATCCAAAACACTGTGTGTGTGTGTGTGTGTGTGTGTGTGTGTGTGTGCTGCCATGTGATGAACACATGCTGCCGCGTGTGACGACGAGCAGCAGAGAGAGAGAGTTTGTCAAGGCCATTCGGCAGGCCCCGCCCCTCAGCCCGCCCCACTATCAAGCCCCGCCCCTCTTCAGACGCCACGCCCCCTGCTGTCTCTGTATCTGAACTACACTCTGTTCTTCTCACAATCACATTGCCTGAGTCTTGCCTGATTCACGTGAACGACACCAGCACTGCAAATAAAGCATCACACACACCACACATATCACACACAAACATGCATGCAGACTAGAGGGAAAGAGATATTACAAGGTTTTCACAACAAAGTGTGTGTGTGTTTTGAGCCTCGTTCACACTGACTGGCCGCAGAGTCGCTGTATTTGCAAGGTCGAGCAAAATGCAGAATTTAATGCGGTTACACTTTATTTTAAGGTGCCGTAGTTACATTGCACTTAATTAATATTACTCAGTACTTATTTGAGTAACTACATGGTTTTAGGGTTTGGTTTAGGGTTAGTTACTTGTAATTATGCATAATTTACTGATATAGAAAGTGCATGTAGTAACTAATGTCACCTTAAAATAATAAAGTGTTACCTTTAATTTTAGAATTGGCTAAAGTTGAATTTGAATTGACCACAACACACAGGAATCTTTGATTTCGCCACATTGTTTTCAGAGAACTTAATAGTAATATCTTATATTTTAATGTCAATATTTTGTATATATTAATATTAAATATTTTAAATACATATATATATATATATAAATATGTACTTTTAATATATGCATTTGAATATAATATCACACATACAGTATATATATATATATATATAGTATTACAATATCGATATTAATTTCTGAGAAATTAATAGTTTTTCCTCCATGGTCCATAAAAACTAAGTTAAATATAATTACACGTGGGGCCAATAAATTAAATATTTTTTTGTAAATAGCATTTATATGTGTTAATATAATATTATTAATATTATTTGTGATTTTTTTTAATGATAAAATAAAATAATGTTTTTGTAAATATTCAATGTGTGTGTGTGTGTGTGTGTGTGTGTGTGTGTGTGTGTGAGTGTGTGTGAGTGTGTGTGAGTGTGTGTGAGTGTGTGTGAGTGTGAGAGAGAGAGAATGAAAAGCCTTAATTCAAACCCAGACAGCAACATAGTGTCGGCCCAGATCCGGCCCGCATCTGGTGCACTTGGATTCCACACACAGTTAAATGCATTTCTATGAATTTAATTCTACTTTAAATCTGAATTACACTGTCGGTTCAAACGCCTGTGATCGGTGGACTCCGCTCTCGATGTACGTGAGTATCGCTTATCTTCTGCTGGCGGAGCGAAACAAGGAAGGGCAAAGGGTTATTCTCCAGCTTTGAATGACAGAATGGGTTTAAGATAGTGATGGTAGTTGCGATAACACACACACACACACGCAGAGGTCATAAACCAGTGTTGAGATGATCAGTCTCATGGCGCGTGTTCTGGGTCGGTGTTTGACCTGTGTTTAGGGTTAAGTGAGCTGTCCTGGGCTCACTGGGTCTATGATTACGGTTATGAGATGTTCTAATAAATCATTTCTTTTCAATGATTCATTTGAAGCAGTCGAGTTTTGGCTGGTTAGTTTACACTTCTGTTTAAGATTTTGGTCTGTAAGATTGTTGAAAGAAGTCTCTTCTGCTCGCCAAGCCTGCGTTCATTTGATCAAAAATACAGTAATAACAGCAATATTGTGGAATATTATTACAATTTATGTTCAAATTTAATTTAATCCATGTGATCAAAGCTGATCACATGATTCTACAGAAATCATTCCAATACGATGATTTGATGCTCAACAAACATGTATGATTATTATCAGTGTTGAAAACAGTTGTGCTGATTCGCATTTCTGTGGAAACCGTGACACGTTTTGTTTTAGGATTTTTTGAATGAAGAAAGTTCTGAAAAACAGAGATAGAAATCGTCTGCAACATCATAACCGTCTTTACTGTCACTTTTGATCAATCCAATGCGTCTTTGCTGGATAAACATATTCATTTCTTTCAAAAATGTCTTTAAAGGGATATCCCTCAAAAATGAAACTTAGCCTTTATAAAGCTTGGAAGAGCCAGGATATATTTAATATAACTCTGATTCTGTTCGTCTGAGAGAAGAAAGTCATATAGGCCTACACCTAGGATGGCTTGAGGGTGAGTAAATCATGGGGTAGTTTTCATTTTTGGGTGAACTATCCCTTTAATGAGCCCAACTGCACCATATTGATGGCCATTCAAAAGTAGCTATTTGGTTTTGTTTTTTGCAAGAAACTTAAATCGCATGTAAACGAATGTAAGGTAGCCTATAGTTCCCCGTGTGCTGTGGATGTGACTGTGCTTGGGAAGCTAACCAGTTCAGTTTCAATCATCAAACTGTCCGAACAAACAGATTCACTCAAATAAACCAGGCTTCCCACCGCTATTCCTCTCGGCTTCAGAGGGATTGTGTAATTTCAGCAAAGATCAGAGATCAGCTGGGATCTGTTCCTGGTACAGTCGCTCAAATAGCCAACGGAGAGCTTTTCCTCGCGCTACATCCCATCGTAACGGCTGAAGGGCGTTGTTAGGCACGACGCGAAGCGGAGTGGAGCGAACGATACAGCACTTGCCTCGAGTACCTTATTGTTTTTATAAAACGGTTATCACACAATAAAAATATTACAGTAAAAAAAATGTATTAGAGCAACTTACATGAAGTAAAATCACTAAAAGCCTTCCTTCCGCTAGAAAAAAATAGTCCCTGACCGTGAACAACGTTCCACTCACTGATCTATATAGAATGACAATTTCAATATCCTTTTGTGATCTTCGTTTTATACTTGTTGATGCGCAGCGGGTCATCTTAAAAGTGCCGTCGGAGCTACCTATCTCTGTATAACGGCCGTTGGAGCCCTCTGCTGGTAGGGAATCGTAAGATGGCCGCGCGAACACTTCCGGTGGCTTCACTGCCTGGTGGCAGTTTAGAACGTCATGAGCTATCCAGTCATTATATAGATCAGTGGTTCCACTGTGTAATATGCATAAAAAAGCTCAAATAAAAACAACATAGGAACTGCAGTGTTGCGCAGTGATACATAGAACCGTTGGGTGAAGCGGTCATAGCCGACTGTAAAAAAAGATGGACGACGCCCCTTCGCTCTTTTCCATTGGAGAGAACTGAAGCCGCCAGCGTCCCGATATGGCGCTGACATATTGGAACTTGAGTCTGCGCAGTAGCGTTTTCGGGACCAGTCATGCGCAGTCGTGAGCAGGAAGTAAAGCCGCGAAATCAAGGCCCCGCCCCCACTCTCGCTGAATCAATCGTAAGCACACGCCCCTGCACTTTTCTTAAGTGGCCTTGTCTGCTCCGTTCCTCTCCAATGATGTCTGCTGAATGCAGTACCTTGTTAAAATAAGGTAAATACAACTACTAACCACATAGTCAACATTATGAAAAAAAGTCCGTTGGTACTTCAGTGACTAGTTCGCACAGAGAAGCTGTCAATCACAGCTGTCAATCATGATGTCACAGCACCGTTTTTATAGCATCAAATAACTAACTAAAAACTAACTTATTTTAAAAACAAACACTTGAAATTACATCAACGTGATAGAAACTACACTAAATGACAGAAACTATCTTTAGAAAAAAGATATGTGAAGTGTAATTTAATTATTTAGTTGGTCTCACGTCCCGTTGAATAACATGGGGAGGCGGGGCTTATGACCTATACTAGGACCGGCCTCTGGGGGGCGATCGAGACGTTTTGGCTTCACTTTTGAAGGCTTGTGCGGCACGCTTGGTTTTATCATGAATAAAGCACAGCTATTGACCAATCAGAATCAAGGATTGGAACTAACCGTTTTCTAAATATATATATATATTAGGGGTGGGAAAAAAAATCGATATTGCAATATAGTGTTGTGCTCTCTGTCGCAATAAATAATCGATACACTAACGCCCAATATCGATATTTTATTACAACACAAAATGATTAATTTACCCGTTGTCAGTGTCACTGTCACTACCCAATATCTACCATTCTGTTTGCGGGGGGCGCTGTTCGAGTAAATAGGGGTAAAGTGGCGCAAACAGCGGCCGGTGAAGAACACAAGTTAACTAACAACAACAGAGAGAAGCGAGAAGAATGGCGGAAAACAATATAAAACGAATCAAAGACCCACCCGCTAGTTTCCACTCTAAAGTGTGGAGACACTTCGGGTTTTACGAGCAGAGAGAGCGCAACGGCCGCGCGCGCACACTCTCACGTCTTCAAACAACACGAGCGCTGTCTTGCTCTCTCCCTCGCGCATATTAATCAAAATCAATTGAGACGATAGTAAAAGGTCGGAAGACCGCAGTTTCACGTGGAGCATTTGGAGATTTTTAGAGATTAGAGACTCGCCTAAACTCAATGAACAACATCTCAACACTAAATTATAAAGGCCTGTCTCATATAGACGCCTGTCTCGAATACAAGTTGGTGCAGTTCGACGATTTGGGAAAATAAAAACCCGGGAAGTTTTACGGTATATTAATTCTCAATATGTACACATGCATTGTTAATCTTTCTTTTCAGTCACATATATCGTGATATATCGTTGATGAAATTTCTTCCAATATATTGAATATCGTAGATATCGCGAATCGTGATATTATCATATCGTGGACCACATATCGCCACAGAATTGAATCGTGAGGTACCTGTATCGTCCCACCCCTAATATATATATTATATTATATTACTGTTTTTGTTATTGTTATTAATAATAACAACAAAGACAATAAAAATTATTAGTTTATATGAATGTTTATCATGTATGAGTAATAAATGATTTATTATTTAGGCTACTATATGAAATTCTGTAGATAAATCTAAATGTAATAATCTAGAAATATTTTCTTTAAAACGTTCGATAAGTTTTTTTAATGAAATAAACAACGTCAAGTGGCATTTCAGATAATGATTTTTAACGCAATAATGTATTTGTAAATATTTCATATACTACGGTAGGCTATATTAAATATTTACAAAAACATTATTGTGTTTAACGAGTTCGTTTGCCCATACAATCTTTAAGATATTAGGTTAAACTTATTTGGCTTGCTGTCCGCTGGAGAGGGGCTCGATGAAGCAGCTTCAACTCGAGCTCTGATATACCCCCCAGTGGCTAAATGTAGGACCTGTTAATTAAAGGGCAAGGTACCTAAAATGAAGGTGGAGTTTGGGGAGGTGGAGGGATACTGGAACAGCTGATACTAGGGAGAGGTAAGCGGCTGCTTATATACTCTGTTTGTTTGTTGATTGAAAGATTGGATGGGCTCGCTCCTCCCTAACTTACGTTTAGGAACTTCATTAAAAATCATTTGTGTGAATAAACACGCAAATTAATAATTTAGAAAGACAAAACCGAATGCATTATTGGAAACTACACTTTCAGCAGTATATATGCATTTCTATGAATTTAACTCTACTGTATATAAATTCTACAAAGTGAAATTGCAATTATGCATCAGTTTCATAACAGTTTTCTATGAGATATATATGGTTTTTGTAAGTGGCATTTCAAACAATGATTTTTAATATAATTAATATTTTTTTGTAAATATTCCATACATGTGTGTACATAAACATGAAAATGAATAATTTAGAAAAAAATTCATTTTAACAACTACACTTACAGCAGTTATATGCATTTATATGAATTTAATTTCATAATAATTCGACCACTTTTAATTATATCACGGTTGTATATGTTTTAGTGGGTTTCTTGTAAATGTATTCGTTTAGTTTAATTTGATCGTTCTTCACGATACACAGCTCTTGCTTGTCAAATGCAGTGGCATTCAGGTATTTTTGGCTTGTTTTATCTCTGATCTGCTTGTTTCTCCTCTTATCTACCTCGGGTTAAAATACAGCCAGTTAGGGCGTCCTTTTCCTTCCCCGAGCGCAGGCGCCTCCCTCCCCTGTGTGTGTGTGTGTGTGTGTGTGTAAGGAAGTGAAGGCCAGGGTTCATGGGACGGTCACACTCACCAGCGGAGCAGGACTCACTCACATACTGTCTGAGAGAGAGAGAGATATGATGGGACTGAGAGAGAGAGAGAGAGAGAGAGAGAGAGAGAGAGAGAGAGAGAGAGAGAGAGAGATAGAGAGAGAGATGGGACTGATTGAGGTGTTTCTGCCAATGTTGTGTGGAGGTTCACACACACACACACACTCTTTTTATTTTACAGGCTTTTCCACTAACCATTAAAGTTATAAGTAACTTTAGGTTTCGATGTTTGCAGGCTAAATATTTACTTTGAAAATAATTTGAGAAGTAATGCTTAATTGTAGCCTAAGATAATCTCTCTCTCTCTCTCTCTCTCTCTCTCTCTCTCTCTCTCTCTCTCAGTCCCATCATATCTCTCTCTCTTTCTCTCTCTCTCATATATATATATATACATACAGTATATTAAAGATTTATATATTATAGATAAACTGCCTGCGGAACAATCACCAAACGATCACTCATAATTATATTACAAACATAATATTATATATATATATATAAGTTATATTATAATTAAATGGATTGTATTATATAACATTATTGTGATATTTTAATTTATTCTACTACTTATTAATAATAATAAAACATTCTATTTTATATTAATATGTATTATGCATTAATAATAAATTATTAATTATTATATTGTATCTTGAATATTCCTTATTCATCCTTCAGAACCTAAACCATCGCTAAACAAATAACATAATTAGATTAACTATATACACTCACCGGCCACTTTATTAGGTACACCTGTCCAACTGCTCGTTAACACTTAATTTCTAAGCAGCCAATCACATGGCGGCAACTCAGTGCATTTAGGCATGTAGACATGGTCAAGACAATCTCCTGCAGTTCAAACCGAGCATCAGTATGGGGAAGAAAGTTGATTTGAGTGACTTTGAACGTGGCATGATTGTTGGTGCCAGAAGGGCTGGTCTGAGTATTTCAGAAACTGCTAATCTACTGGGATTTTCACGCACAACCATCTCTAGGGTTTACAGAGAATGGTCCGAAAAAGAAAAAACATCCAGTGAGCGGCAGTTCTGTGGGCGGAAATGCCTTGTTGATGCCAGAGGTCAGAGGAGAATGGCCAGACTGGTTCGAGCTGATAGAAGGGCAACAGTGACTGAAATAACCACTCGTTACAACCGAGGTATGCAGCAAAGCATTTGTGAAGCCACAACACGCACAACCTTGAGGCGGATGGGCTACAACAGTAGAAGACTCCACCGGGTACCACTCATCTCCACTACAAATAGGAAAAAGAGGCTACAATTTGCAAGAGCTCACCAAAATTGAACAGTTGAAGACTGGAAAAATGTTGCCTGGTCTGATGAGTCTCGATTTCTGTTGAGACATTCAGATGTTAGAGTCAGAATTTGGCGTAAACAGAATGAGAACATGGAACCATCATGCCTTGTTACCACTGTGCAGGCTGGTGGTGGTGGTGTAATGGTGTGGGGGATGTTTTCCTGGCACACTTTAGGCCCCTTAGTGCCAATTGGGCATCGTTTAAATGCCACGGCCTACCTGAGCATTGTTTCTGACCATGTCCATCCCTTTATGGCCACCATGTACCCATCCTCTGATGGCTACTTCCACCATGTCACAAAGCTCTAATCATTTCAAATTGGTTTCTTGAACATGACAATGAGTTCACTGTACTAAAATGGCCTCCACAGTCACCAGATCTCAACCCAATAGAGCATCTTTGGGATGTGGTGGAACGGGAGATTCGCATCATGGATGTGCAGCCGACAAATCTGCGGCAACTGTGTGATGCCATCATGTCAATATGGACCAAACTCCCTGAGGAATGCTTCCAGCACCTTGTTGAATCTATGCCACGAAGAATTGAGGCAGTTCTGAAGGCAAAAGGGGGTCCAACCCGTTACTAGCATGGGGTACCTAATAAAGTGGCCGGTGAGTGTAATAACATAAATATCATTATAATCACATACACTATTATATATTAATAATAATAAACATTATTGGTTTATATGACTTTATTACGTATGATTAATAAATTATTCATTATTTATTATATGAAATTCTGTAGATAAGTCGAAACAATTGTCTAATAAGGATTTTATCTCATGAGCATGAATGCATGACGTTTTTTTTTTTAAAGCAGGGGAATATTAAAAATAATATTTAAACATTAATGATTTATATTCATATTTATTATGGATGAATCATAAATTACTAAAAATTTGGATTAAATAAATCTAAGTATCAAATCTTGAAATCATTTTGAATTTCCGTATTGCGTGAACATTCATAAATGCATGAAATGATCATTTAAAGGCGAGATTATCGTTATCTCTGAAAAGATTGAAGAAATCCCGAGTCATTTTGGCAGTTTTAACTGTCTAGTTGTTTGTAATCAGGCTGGGAAACACACACACACACACACACACACACACACATAAATGTATATCATACACACACACATAGGTTTGTCAGCAATCTGGTCATGACGAATGGTTACCTAGCAAACAGCTTGACCTTTGACCCCTGCCGTGTGTTTCTGCACAGTAACAGTTCCTCATGTTGACGGGGAAGCAGGTTGTGAGTTGTGTGTTGTATTGTGTGGTGATTGCGTGTGTGTCCGTTTGCCAGCTGCTGTTTAATGACCCTTAAATCAGTCAAGAGTTTAATTTGATCAACTAATCCTTCACTAATGAACAGAAACACACACACACACTTCTCTCTTGCTAGTGTTTGACATCTTTTCGTAAATCAATCACACAGTTGCCTTTACTGCAGTAGCCTATATACAAAACTACTTTATATAATATTGCAAAAAAATTGTTATATAATGATACGTATTGCTTTATTATATAACATAAATAACAATTATGATTATTACATTTAAATTAGTATATGTGTGTGTAT
Organism: Rhinichthys osculus; assembly: GCA_029959095.1. Classification (NCBI taxonomy): domain Eukaryota; kingdom Metazoa; phylum Chordata; class Actinopteri; order Cypriniformes; family Leuciscidae; genus Rhinichthys; species Rhinichthys osculus. The sequence continues at coordinate 49,236,511 of JARWKJ010000002.1, forward strand.
GTTTTAATATGTGTGTTTATAAGGCGGGCTCATGCGGCCCCTAGTGGTCAGAAAACGGTAGTGCATGTTTACACTAAATCAACATGAGATGAAATGTGATCCTATTTACCTTTTTAAATAAATGTGTCTTTGGTCTGAATATAATAATTAAAGTTAAGCATGAAATGGTCATTTAAAGGGAGTGAAGATATTACATTACAGCAATATTACATTAAATAATCAGTCCTTTTCTCTCTCTCTCTCTCTTCGGCCCTCAGTTCTCCCCTCGTCCCGTGACACGCCCAGTCCGATAGATCCCGACTCCATCCAGGTCCCGATCGGGTACGAGCCGGACCCCGCTGACCTGGCCCTCTCCAGCGTCCCGGGACAGGAGATCTTCGACCCTCGCAAGCGCAAGTTCAGCGCGGAGGAGCTGAAGCCACAGCCCATGATCAAGAAGGCGCGCAAGGTCTTCATTCCTGATGATATGAAGGTAAATGAGGATGATTATTATTATTATTATATACCTCCAAATACTTGTGTAACAAAATATAATAATTATTATTATTATTTGTATTGGTGTTTTTGCACAAATATTAAAATATTCATATTAATATTGAATTAATATTACTGTTATTTTGTAATTATGTTATTATTATTTTATAAACCCACTTAAATTTTGTACTATTCTATTTGTATTATTTTTATATTCTTAACCCATGTCCCATTCTTTTATTTTCCTATTTTTAATTTGTTAATATACTTACATACAGTATATTTAAATTATTTATTTTTCTATATTTCTCTCTAGTTGCTTTACTTTTAGTAAATGCTGTTGCAATATAATACATTTTCACAGTCATTCAAATAAGTCAAACACAATCATAATAACCTTCTTTAATACGTGGAAAAACCGTCTAGGTCAATATTAAACTTTATTATTATTATTAGTTCTGATAGGAAAGATGAATCAAATCTAGCCGTCAGGAATGGAAACATGACCGTAGCCAATCAGAAACCAGTTATGAGTCATGTGACTCTCTGTGGTCAAATGTTATTATACATAAATATCTCAAAGACTGACAAAATAAACAGTTGATGTTTGAAATATGTTTAGATGTATTCATATATTTATTTTATGATGAGTGTATCATTTTTGCGTCACCAGCAAAAAAATTCAAAACTGACTTTTTTTTTTTTTTTTTGAACAATTGTTTTTATTGAGCAGTTCAATATAATAATATAATATACAACATATTAAAGTGAGAATAATTATGTTTTTCTGATTTGTTTGTCTCTCCGTCCCCGAGCAGGATGACAAATACTGGGCACGGCGTAGAAAGAACAACTTCGCGGCCAAGCGGTCCCGGGACGCTCGCCGGCTGAAGGAGAACCAGATCGCGATCCGCGCGGGATTCCTGGAGAAGGAGAACCATGCGCTCCGGCAGGAGGTGGCCGACCTGAGGAAGGAACTCGGCCGCTGTAAGAACGTTCTGGCCAAATACGAGGCGCGACACGGCCCTCTGTGAGCCCCTCCCACCCCCACACAAGCCCCGCCCACCCCCACAAAGCCCCGCCCCCAGGAACTTCTGCGTGCCCCTTTAAGAGGCGCCAACTTCTCCTCTAATTTTTTACGTTTCTCTTTTCTTTTCTCTCTCGTTTATGTGTTTTTGATTTGTGTTTCGGTGTCTGTCTTTCCTCCTCTCGTGTAGTTTCACACATTTATGTAGAATCTCACTTCTCTCTCTTTCCTTCGTCCAACGACGGATCGTTTATTTTGGAAATGATCCTACATGGTTTCTCTGGAACGTTTCAAACACGGACCGATAAATGTCTCCCTCGCTTCTCGCCCTCCTGTCTGTCAATCATCCGCTCGGCCCATCCCCCTTTTCCCGGAGGCTCCGCCCACTTCCTGTTGCTCAAGCTCATTTCCGTGTATATTATTGTTATTTTAGTTGAATAGCTGTAACGCACCGACACCTTTTTGTTCTGTAAAAGTGTATAACACTAGCTAGTGTCAGAACATGATGTTTGTTCTTTGTGTTTTTTTTTTTTTGTCTGTTTTATTTTCATCATTCGTTTTTTTAAACCAACACCAGGGTCGTTTTTCCTTTTCTTTTTTGTTGCATCTTTCCTTCATTGTCCATGGAGCAATAAGCCTGAATCTCTTCAGAGGGCAAAACACATGAAATGTAAGCTCTAGAAGTTTCTGCAAAGCCTGTTTCATCATGTACTTCTCATAACTTTGCTGTAGTGCAGAAACTTTCCCTCCAAAATTTTCCCTCCAAAAATGCTGAATCCATTCTCTCTCTCTCTCTCTCTCTCTCTCTCTCTCTCTCTCTCTCTCTCTCTCTCTCTCTCTCTCTCTCTCTCTCTCTCTCTAACTCCCTGCACTAATGCGTGTTTCACAATCTGATCTGGTGCAATGTTTCTACCTACACTATAATCTGCCTGATATATTTATGGACTTGTTTTATTTTAGAAATTTTTTTTTTTCAACAATTTTTCAGCTGTTAATTACTAAAATTGTTATAGCTGTTCTTATTGTTATGGCTGTATAGTACTTTCCCCTTATTGTTTTATTGGATATTTCAGCATGACTATTGTTTCAGAGTTGCGGCTTCAAGCTAACTGTACATGGGTCTTTTATTCTATCCTTTTTTTTTATCATAATTTTTTTTTTTTTTTTACCCAGAGCATGTTTTTGTTTTAATTCAGTACAAACAAATATTTGTAGCTTACAAATTATTGTAGCTTTGCGTGTCTGTCGGCTGTATGACTGTAATGAATGTGTTTGAGGAGGCGTTCGCTAAGCAGGACGGTGTTGTCTCAAATACTGTGGTTAAAACCCAATCAGTTTGTTTACTGCAGACCAAAAGATACAGCACACAGATTTATTGATAAAACAGAGTATATATATATATATAAATGAAAACGATTCTATAAGTTGCTTTTTTTTTGTACAGTATTTTTCCTATATAATACTGTTGGAATATTTTCAAGGCACAACCAATCCAGAGTAGTACAAGAGAAATATATAATAGCGTTTATCTATCTATCTATTATTCAGAGGTAATTAAAAGAGTGTTTTGATATATTATGAAGTATATAACAGGGAGGGAAAAAAGCGAAACCCGCGATTATGTCCTCGATTCTGGGCATTAAAAACACCCTCGTTTTTTCAGATAGCCTTTAGTATTCTGTCTCAGGGAACGCTAGCAGCCGGACCTCACACCAGAACTCGCAGCAACATAAAGATATGTATATTGTGCAGAAAGTATACATCAGTGTTTTTTTTCCCATAGGAAGAAGCTGCAATTCCTCAGTATAGCTGTAATGGACTTTCATTACACACAGCATCTGCAGCATTGCTATTGGTTCTTTGAATGGAAGTCTAAAGGCTACGCTTTCTAGTCTATACAAATGAGTCTTTTACAAAGCAGAGTGTTGATAATGAATGTTTTAGTGCGGCAGCTTTTGCTTGGGTTGAATGTTATAAAAGTCTTGGAGTCACTGGGTACGTTCGGACTATTTCTATATTACTATATGCACAGTATGTGAAAAGTAGAAGTTAATTCTAGAGCGTACCAGGTTTTTGTAAGTGTCCTGTAGAAGTTTTTCCGGTGTGAGATCAGTTTTCTCTGTCTGTTCTAATAGATGACGCGGGGTTTAAACCCGGGACGACTGATCTCAGGTCAGGTTTGATTGCTGTTCCTGCTGGTGACTTCAATGTCGACAGTAAAAGTCCCCGTCTGCCCCAGTTTAGGCCAAAATTCAGATGTGCATATAGTTGAGGAACGATTGAGGGCAGAAATGGCACTTTCTTTGTTTCTTTTAATTTCCCTTTATTTTTAATGTCTGTTTGTTTCTTTTGTGTGTGTGTGTGTGTGGTATAAATGCAGATGTGAGACACACGTGTATAAAGCCCTGTGTAGACTGTGTCCAAATGTACAAAACTTAAATAAATCCAGGATTAAGCCAAACTGCTTCTCGTGAATAATGCCCCGTGAAAACACCTCCCTGAGGGCAAGAGGAAGGCCCAGCCGAGTTTTCAGCATTTCACCAAGTGTGTTCCTCTTGTTAGATGGGAAAAGTGTTATAGGTTAAATGGTTTTAGTCCTAGACCACCTTGGAAATCCAAATCATCCTGCCTTGATGTGCTATCAGATTTACCATAAATATGGCTGTCCTAGTCGGAAATTAGACATGAATGAACTCTCAAATCGTGTGAAATTTGGAGATAATTTCGATACCGGAGTTTAGCGCTAGGCGGACCATAGCTACATTTTAAAAATGGCGGAGTAGAGAACTATATGATATCCTATGACTGTTGTCATATTTATAAGCGAAATTTCGCGGGTACAAAATGTCCGTTGTCTATTGTCAATAGCGTATAGATGTATACTATTCAGCTCGCAGAGAAGTCACTTACTTACAAAACACGACGTTTTGTGTTGTCAAGTGCGGCGAATTCGCGTAACCAACGTGAACGCGGTTGAAATTGCGCGTGGAACCTTTTCACCCTCACGTGAAACTCCAGAAGAAGCGATCCCCCAATGGCTGGATTTCGCCGAGACACGGTAAAGTGACCGCAACTTTACCCACATTTACATTGCTTTCTCTTGCCGTTGCACAGTCATGTTAACACTTAATAAAGTTGGGTTAAAAATAACCCAATCCTAGTTGAGTCTTATATATGGATTGGTAATTTGGTATAGCATGCTCACCTTCCCAACTGTGGGTTATTTTAACACAATGAATTGGGTTAACAGTATATAGCCTAACCCAACATTTGAGTTTACTATTTATTTTTATTCATGACATTATTTTAAAAGATAAAATATACTATTGGCTTTTAAATACAGATTGTCAATCTGTTTGACACAAGTACATTTTTAAATTACAAACTGAATATTGGGGAGTCTAAAGCATTTAAAGTAGGCTAAATATACATGATTGTGTACATATTACATTCAAAATACACTGCGGAACCGTATTTAACCCAACTACTGGGTAATTATTAATATAACCCAATGATGTTAAAAATTACCCAACATTTTGTTGGGGGGAAATAACCCAGCAAAGTGAACTAATATGTTTAAAACATGTTTAAATGGGTTTAAAAAAAACGTTTTTTACCATATACAGGCTTCAGTCAAATAATACTTTTTTCGCTCTGTAAAAGACACAGATATAATATAATGAAAGATAATATCAAATTACTTTCATAATTTGTAATTTGTATTTGTAATATCAAAATACATTTGATATTATATACTTTACAAACCTCGGAATCGCCTGCAAGCGGACTGAGTAAATATATGGTTGTCATCAACGCTATTTTATTAAAAATCCATTGGATATTGATTAAACTACATTTTGGCTTTAATATGAATTCCCCCAAAAATAGGCATAATCCTGGTCTCCATGATTCATATTCTTTCGACAACAAAGCACTTCAGAGCGAGGCACTTCAGATGTGGGAAGTGGACTCTTAAAAATTAAAAGGTTACAAAAGGGGTGTTTCGTAGCAATGCCATTGAAGAACCATGTTGGGTTCCCATCAGTGAGGAGTCCTTAAAATGTTTTTTTCTTAGTGTGAAGAACAATTTAATAATCTAAAGAACCTTTTGTGCCGTGGAAAGGTTTCATGGAAACCAATGCCAATAGTAAAACCTTTATTTTAATAGTGTAGGACATTTCCGATAGCATGTGAAGGCAGCATTATAAAAGAAACATACAAACGCTTGTCCAAATCAATCTAGACTGTTTGGCAAGAGCAGATAATCTTGTCTTCATACTTTTCTGGCATCCATAATCTCATAAGGACAGGGGAAGGACACGGCCGTGAGATTGTGGTAAACCGGCTGGCGTCTCCCTTTGGTAAAATTCACTACCTCAGTCCTGAAAGGAACCCAGAACCATATTGAACCTGTTTAGTCCAGTGCCTTGAATTACCACAGACCATTCCACACACACTTTAAAGCTTAAATGACTTGGACCGGACCGGACCTGCACAGAAAGGGCTCCCCGCGCTGAAAACCCACCCCTTACTTTACACATTCTCAAGGGAACCGCCGTATTGAAGGCAACACCGGAGAGAGATGTCAAAGCTGGAGATGTTTGGTCTTGTGTGTCATTGCAATGGAAGCAGGAACCCCAGCCCGAACCTTTTGCTCTCTGCTGCCACCTTTTGACCCCTTCTCTCTCTGTACATTTAGTGTCCAATAAAGTCTTCAGTTTTCTCTCAAGATATGTGCTTTTCTGTCTTCTTCATAACTCTTAGTTTGTCTGAATGGGGAGGCCTTGAAGCTGTTATTTGTTCCATGCTTTAATAAAATTCAAAAGGCCTTTATCTTCTTGAAAACATTAATGGTAACTTAGCATTGAGTACTCTATAAACTGTTCTATGTCTGTAATGTGATGTTTCCAAGTGAAAGTACATATTCGTCAAGAAAAGAGATGCAGAATTAGACAATTCCAGGTTAGTGATGGGAAGCAAGTTATTACATGTTGATTTAAAAATCACCTTTCTATTGAATAACATGCACTGAATAATTCACAAACTTTTAAGAAAGTCCATTTAATTTTTTTATATATATATATATATATATATATATAAATATAAACTTATTTTTATATATACATGGTTTAGTTTAGAATCCCAACTTTTAAAAAAACATTTTTACATTTATTTGGAAACATTTTTAAGTCCCCCTGTAGTCAATTTTTGTATCCTTTAAAACTCATCTTTGATCAACAAAATTACATATTTAAAGGGATACTCCACTTTTTTTTGGAAATAGGCTCATTTTACAACTCCCCCAGAGTTAAACTGTTGAGTATTACCGTTTTTGAATCCATTCAGCCGATCTCCGGTTCTGGCGGTACCACTTTTAGCATAGCTTAGCATAAATGTAAAGTTGCGATTTTCTAGGCTGATATGGCCAGGAACTATACTCTCATTCCTGCATAATAATCAAGAAACTTCACTGCCGTACCATGAGAGCAGCAGGCGTAATGATATGACGCAGCGCCTGAAAATAAGCCACCTTCCGTCAACACAACGGAACTATTTTCAGGCGCTGCGTCATATCATTACGCCTGCTGCTCTCATGGTACGGCAGTAAAGTTTCTTGATTATTACGCAGGAATGAGAGTATAGTTCCTAGCCATATCAGCCTAGAAAATCGCAACTTTACATTTTCCGTCGGTCTTAGTGCACGATGTAACTACAGAAGAGTCAAGTTTTAAATAGGAAAAATATCGAAACTCTTTGGTCATTTTTTTTTAGAAATGCTAATGGTCTTGTCCACTTCAATGATGTATGCTAAGCTATGCTAAAAGTGGTACTGCCAGAACCGGAGATCGGCTGAATGGATTCAAAAACGGTAAAACTCAACAGTTTAACTCTGGGGGAGTTGTAAAATGAGCCTATTTCCAAAAAAAGTGGAGTATCCCTTTAAATGTTTTTTTCCTTGAAAAAAAAAAACTACTTCATGCCTTAAAATATCTTGAAAGTAACTCTACACCCTTGCCTCATTTAGTATATGCGGCTCTATGAATATGCAAATGAGCCCCGCCTCCACTCACTCACTCAGCTCAGAGATCCACTGGTTGACGATCACACGTTGATCTGATTGGTTACAAGGTAGTTTGTGACGTCAGAAACACCAGCGATTTCAAAACGTGTTTTTGAGACTGTCTTTGATTCACTGCAGTTTTAAGGAGGAAATACTCAGCAATGCTGTCGACTTATGAATTTGCACTTTGTCTTAAAGCATATTAAAAACACCAGACATATAAACAACATTAAAAACTTGATTTTCACCACAGGGGGACTTTAATGCCTTTGTCTGTAAACAGTACTTATGATCAATCAGGGGGAAATTTTCTCTTTCCTAAAACTTCACAATAAAGTCAACATTAATGCATTAGATTACATAACAATATTTCTCCCAGCATTCATTAATCTAAATGTGTGATTAAAATTCATTTGTTCATGTTAGTTTGCAGTATTAAACAACATTGTGATTTTAAAAAGAACTGGTAAATGTTGAATGAATAACTTTAATATTAATAAATGATGTAGAAGTATTGTTCATTGTTAGTTCTTAACAAACGAGATCTAATTGTAAAGTCTTAATGTGGTTTACTTATGTTACTCTATTTAACTTTTGGCCGCGCGCATTTTGGCGGAAGAACATGGTTTAGGATGTGCTTCGGCTCTGCGTGACTGTGCGGATGAATATGGTCGTCGCCAATTTATACTTCTGCGTCGAGTGTACGCCGTAGTGTACGGCGTACGCTACGCACGTAGGCGACGCCGTCATGAGCATTTATACTTCTGCGTTTAGGTCTGCGTTGCTCTGCAGTACAGCGCCGAAACGCTAGTTGGCGGCGGAGGGTTTTAAATGTTCCACTGTGTTTAGATTCCTCGCGGCAAGAAGAAGAAGATTCCTCGCGGCTGTTTTGAGTTTAGGTTACTACAAGCAATGGCGACTGAAAGAGAGCAGATCATGTTGGAGTTGGAGCTTATCGAGGTGGAAAATGTAATTTTGTTGTTTTTTTAACAGTTTCGCTGTACTTAAAATTAAAAAATGGTGGGCGGTGCAGAAGAACACGCCGGAAATACATAGGAGGAAACGCGATGCTCCCAAGCCGACCAATCACAGATCTTGCGGTCCGCGTCGTCGCGACGTGTAGTTACATTTTTGAGGAGGTGCGCGTCAGGTTACGGCGAAGGGCACGGCGTATGGTACGCGTCTGTGCGTATGCTACGCCGTACCTACTGCGCGCACCCGACGCAGAAGTATAAATTGGCCTTACTGCTGCTCATTAAACATTCACAAGGCACTTATAACCAGTTTAGTTGAAAGGATCTCAAGCTGACGAGCTGAAGACGTTACTGTAGCGTTAACCATTAACACACACACGGCACTTCCTTGAAAATAAATTCCAGCACAGCGCTACAACAACCAACCATAATGAACTGATCTTCACAATAGATAAGGCTTTACAATGAACTCCGTTAGAGAGCTACATATGACAGTTTATCACCTGTTGAGGAATAAGAAACACCATCTCAGATCCCTCAGTTCTCCATCTCTGAAAAGCCAAGCCGATGTTTATTGTTTTATGACGATCTCGGTCTCGTCCTCTTTTCTCCAGCAGACTCTCCTCTGTTCATCGTGTGTTTAAAACGGGTGATTCTCCGGAGTTTGGAGATTTAGCGGCTCCATGTCGACCTTTCTCTCTCTCACACACACACACACACACACACACACAACTAACCCCTCCCACTCACACACCAGACACACACACACACACACACACTCAACTAACCTCTCCCACTCACACACCAGACACACACACACTCAACTAACCTCTCCCACTCACACACCAGACACACACACACACTCACTCAACTAACCTCTCCCACACACACACACACACACACACACACTCAACTAACCTCTCCCACTCACACACCAGACACACACACACTCAACTAACCTCTCCCACTCACACACCAGACACACACACACACACACACACTCACTCAACTAACCTCTCCCACTCACACACCAGACACACACACACACACACACACACACTCAACTAACCTCTCCCACTCACACACCAGACACACACACACTCAACTAACCTCTCCCACTCACACCAGACACACACACACACTCAACTAACCTCTCCCACTCACATACCAGACACACACACACTCAACTAACCTCTCCCACTCACACATCAGACACACACACACTCAACTAACCTCTCCCACTCACACCAGACACACACACACACACACTCAACTAACCTCTCCCACTCACACATCAGACACACACACACACACACACACACTCAACTAACCTCTCCCACTCACACAGCAGACAGACACACACACACACACACACACTCTCAACTAACCTCTCCCACACACACACACACACACACACACTCAACTAACCTCTCCCACTCACACATCAGACACACACACACACACACACACACACTCAACTAACCTCTCCCACTCACACCAGACACACACACACACACTCAACTAACCTCTCCCACTCACACACTCAACTAACCTCTCCCACTCACACTCACACACCAGACACACACACTCAACTAACCTCTCCCACACACACACACACACACACTCTCAACTAACCTCTCCCACTCACACCAGACACACACACACACACACACACTCAACTAACCTCTCCCACTCACACTCACACACCAGACACACACACACACACTCAACTAACCTCTCCCACTCACACACACACACACACACACACACACACTCAACTAACCTCTCCCACTCACACTCACACACCAGACACACACACACACACACTCAACTAACCTCTCCCACTCACACAGCAGACAGACACACACACACACACACTCTCAACTAACCTCTCCCACACACACACACACAAACACACACTCAACTAACCTCTCCCACTCACACATCAGACACACACACACACACACACACACACACTCAACTAACCTCTCCCACTCACACTCACACCAGACACACACACACACACACTCAACTAACCTCTCCCACTCACACACTCAACTAACCTCTCCCACTCACACTCACACACTCAACTAACCTCTCCCACTCACACACTCAACTAACCTCTCCCACTCACACTCACACACACACTCAACTAACCTCTCCCACTCACACAGCAGACAGACACACACACACTCTCAACTAACCTCTCCCACACACACACACACACACACACACACACACACACACACACACACACTCAACTAACCTCTCCCACTCACACAGCAGACAGACACACACACACACACTCTCAACTAACCTCTCCCACACACACACACACACACACACTCAACTAACCTCTCCCACACCAGACACACACACAATTTCCCGCAAAAAAATATCCCAACAGGTCTAAAATATAAACACTTATATTAGGCTTACTATAGTGAATCAGGGGAAGACAAAGAGTGATTGATGATGTATATGGACTCATTTAAAATGTTATTTTGAACAAACAAAAAAAAGTTACATTTGTGTAACTTTTATATAAGATAAGATATAAAAACATATAGGAGTTATGGGAGTGACTTGTTTATTTGTTATTATTTGAGAAATTAACCAGCCTTTTCAGAGTGAAAAACAGTTTTAAAGTAAACCCTGCATGACATATATCTTTGAGAGCAAAACTTGAGCAAAATAATAAAATGTAAAAGAAAAGTACAGTAGTGACAGTTTTCATCTTGCCATGTGTGAAACTTGCATGAAACAAAACACACACACACGAGTTACTGTTACGGCTTTCATTTATTAACACTTTAGAAACTTCTTCAACATTGGACACATTTAGTCTGTATAGTAACACCAGCACCAAAACACCAGAATGATGTATGATGAAGACTTCAGGAGCTTCAGAAGAGGTTTCACAGTTAGATCTGAGAAAAGGCCAGTGCAGAATCATGTGCCAAAACCGGATGTAGAAAGATTTTACAAAAGTCTGTCCCAGAGTACAAGAGCCAGTCAAAAACGGCTCTCTTGGTGTGGTCCGAACACATCTCACAAACACCCATAACCATGATGCGTTCTCGTCATGTCAGGACTACTAATGCCAAAAAAGAGAGAAATAAATCAAGAAGAAATGTGAAGAGAAATTTCATAAACTTCCAGATAAAAAAACAAAACAAAAAAATGATTGGTTTGTACTAGTCTGAAACTAGCTATGGATATTCCAACATGACGTGAACGCACCAGAAGAATAAGCACGCGTTTATCGACCCCAGACTGCGACATAGTGTCGGCCCAGATCCGGCCCACATCCGGGCCGTGTGGAATCCACGTGTGCCGGATCTGGGCCGACATCATGTTGCAGTCTGGTGAAAATATGACAAAAACAAAAGCTTTAGCCGTTGAGCAAAACACTTAAATATGTGAGATAGCTGCGATCCAGACCTCCGGGTTTAGCACTCGAAAAACATCAGAGTTTCCACCCAGCGGATCGCAGCGATTCCTGAATCCCAACAGATCAGCGCTTCGACTGAACAGCGACTGTTGAAAAGCGCATTCACAGTGTCAGACACCAGCGAGGGTCCTGAAGAACACCATCTCCCATGATCCTCCGAGACTCGCTCGTGTCTCTGAATATAGGTGGTCATGTGCATGATGGGACGAGGACCATCCGGCGATATCTCGAGCTCTCGCGTGGTTAATAAGTGAACCTCACCAAACGTGCCAAAAACATATTTCATATTTCACTACAAAGATTTAAAAAAAAAAGTTTCATGACAATTAAGCACATTATCCCCCAAATTCAATTGACTATAATGCAATAGATTTATACATTATATTATTTAATTTAAATATATCAAATTATATATATATATATATATATATATATATATATATATATATATATATTATTTAATTTAAATATAATCAAATTATATATATATATATTATTTAATTTAAATATATCAAATTATATAGAGAGATTAAAACTATTAAAGTAATTTAAATAAAAATAACAAATAAAGACGACAAAAAGGACGAATGACGAAGACCAGGAATTGAGAAAAAAGTGCCAGTTTCATGACAATTAAACACGTTCTGCCCCAAATTCAGTTGACTATAATGCAATACATTTATATATTATTTATATAATTTAAATCTATCAAATATTATATATATATATATATATATAAAGAAATTAAAAAATAAAGACAACGAAAACGACAATTGATGATGACCAGAAATCATATACCGTATATATATATATATATATATATATATATATTAAAAAAAGAAAAAAGACAGTAGTAATGAGATGTAAAATATCACAATGCAAAAAAAACGTATTGGTCCTAAAAATAGTATAGGCTTTAGTTTCTTTATGCATTTTTTCTTATGATTTTGGGGTGAAATATGACCCGTTTTTGTCAGATTCATCACAACAGACAGTGGATATCGTCCTATCGTCAAAGTCACAGCCAGCAGGGATCCATTCGCCCCATCCTCGCTTACCGCCTTTCCATCAAATATCCATTTAAAACGTAGCTGAATTTGAGGAACACCTTTCAGGCGGTGAAAAACACCTGCTTGTGTCCGCCATCTTCCCATCAGCCCCTCGGCGACGATATCTCCGGTGTGATGATGGCATATCAAACAGAAGTGGTTCTTCCAGTTAGAAAAGTGCCGGATAAAAAAAAAAGCTTGAAGCTGCACTTTCAAATCCCGCTGAAAGAGCAGAAACACGGACGGCGAGGGCGTAGAAAACCACCAGCGCTTGTAGAAAACAAACTAGCTGTACGTCTGAAGGAAGTTGAGATGCAAAAATAGATCTGATACAGAAAGTCGCAAGAATAAAGCAAACTAATTCACTACAGATGATATGAATCAAGTGTGTGTGTGTGTGTGTGTGTGTGTGTGTGTTTGCACGGGAAACTCATCACAATTCATCTGCTTTCAGTGGAATATATTTACATAATACTGACGCTGCAGCTGTGGCGAATGAGCACTCGATACTGCGACACACACACACACGCTTCGCTGATCGCAATCGGTTAGAAAACAGTAAACATTGCATGGTCGTACTGGTAAACGATGGTGTTTGGAGCACGGGACGATCAGGTGTGTGTCGGTGACGAGGCTCACACGTCCCTGATGTCCTCCAGCGTGGGGCTTCGGTACAGGTACTTCCAGATGGCGTAGTAGTGGATGGCGGCCGCCAGCGCCACGAACACGTGCCAGATGGCGTGAGCGAAGGGAATCACGCCGTCGGATTTGAAGAATACGACGCCCAGGCAGTAGACGAAGCCCCCGAACGCCAGCTCGTACAGCCCGTCGGTGTTACTCTGATCAAAACAAGAACCACACAAATCAAGATGGGTTTTTACACATTTAAGTGTATTTAAAGCAAGCGGCAACCTCCCCGTCTCTCTCTTGAAACCAACACGGAAGTGAATTAAACTGCAATTCATCGAGTGGCCGCTTGAGGCTGACTGCAAAAGCGAGTCAAATCTGTATCTCCCCTATGTTAAAATGCCTCACTTCACAGCAGAAAAAAACATGTTTACAGCCTGGTGGCAAATAGTTGTTTTGGTCTATATCGCTAATTTTGCCCTTCATAACGACTGTGAGGGGGGTGAATTTTTTTACAACTCATCCGTTGAAATTATATTAAGCCTTAAAGTTCTGCATAATTAAAGGCGTGGCCACTTGAGTGACAGGTGGATTGCCGCTGCTTTCACTGCTAGTCGTTTGTCTGCTGTCTGTTAGCGTCACCCTCAGCTGTGTTTGTGCTTTTTTCGGGATTATTTCATACAATTTAATACACGTATTATACCTTCGCCCATGCACGCCGTTGGATTCCGTCGTTGTCGAGGATGGAGAGAACAACCAGCGCTGTATTTCCAGTTGTTTCCCTCGCATGCACTAATCTGGATGTCTGACAATTTCATTGCTTTTTTGAGTTTAGATTTAAAAACGTCTGTAGATATAGAGAGACCACAGTGTAATATAAATTGTAGTGTAATATAAAAAGTACCGTCAGATGAAATCCTGCAGGTGTCAGAGCTTTCTCTTCATGCACACTTAAATGAGCGCGGATTTCTAGTGCATTTACTGAACTTCTGAGGTAAAATCTTTAATTGCTGGTTTAAAAGCTGGTTTAACCCATCTGAGAAATTGAGAGGCGGCCCAAATCAGATGATATCAGATGAAAATCAGACTGAATAAAGCTCTTTTACGACCTTGAACTTGACGTGCGATGCCATGCTGACTGACATGTAGCTGCTAAGTTATGTGCATGAATCACTGTCACACGCACAAGCTCAGAGCAATATTGTAAGTAACTGTCTGCATGATAATACATTTTTAACTAGCAGAATAATAATGCATCACACGATACACATAGTTGACTGCTTGTATGTTGTGAGAAATGTGTGGGATCTGTGTTATGTACTGTTGTATAGCCTACATGCTCTTAACTAATTGCCCCTTTTGGGATTAATAAAGTCGAGAAAAAAAGTAAATAGTCTCACTTTTAGTTACGTCTTTTAACTATTATAATATTTCGAAAGGCAAAAAAATGAACTTTAACTATTGGCTTTAATCTTCAATCAGCTGTCACTTTAGTGCGAGGCCAGTAGCTTATAGCATTAGTACCTCTGCTCCACCCACGATCCGCCTCTTTGCCCATTTTATTTTATCCGGTAGTGACGAGACGTGACGCGCTGCCAAGATGGCGACGGTTAGCCCCGCCCACTTTAGGCTTCAAAAACGCTCTTCAGAAACCTACGGGTGACGTCACGGATACTACGTCCATATTTTTTTACAGTCTATGATTTAAAGCCCACTATATTTCACCACAGAAGGTTAAAAGGCATTTAACTGTAATTAAACGGTTCTGTGGTTAGGCACTTTAATGGGTTTTTGGTTAAATGCCTGAAATAAGGTGAACTGTGACATAGTACATTTAGCTCTTAATAAAAGTTTGTTGTTAATTTCCAATTTCTTAGGCACCAAATAAATCTCCCTGCATGCAAAGCCCCTCGACCACAAGGTGGCGCCAGAGTGTGTGACGCGGGACTCTACCGTTCAAAAGTTTGGGGTCAGTGAGAATTTTATTTTTATTTTTTGGAGGAAAGAAATCAATACTTTTATTTATCAAGGAATAATTAATTTGATCGAAAGTGACAGTAAAGACATTTATAATGTTACAAAAGATTCTAACCCTAACCCTATTCATCAAAGAATCCTAAAAAAAAAAAAAAAAACTGTGCAACTGACAGACCAACAACTGTTTCAACATTGATAATAATAATAAATGTTTCTTGAGCATCAAATCCTCATATTATACTGATTTGTGAAGGATCATTTGACACTGAAGACACTGACACTGGTGATGCTGAAAATTCAGCTTTGATCACAGGAATAAATTACACTTTACTATATATTCACACAGAAAACAGCTGATTTACACTGGAATAATATTTAATACTATAACTGATTTTTTTTGTATTTTTAATCAAATAAGCGCAGCCATGGTTAGCAGAAGAGAATTCTTTTAAAAGTATTTAAAATCGTACCGACCCCAAACTTTTGAACGGTAGTGTATATATATTTTATTATCACAGAAGTATTGAGTGTAGCTCCGTTCATTTATGCTGATTAAATTATACAGCAAGTAATACAGTAAAACATCATGGTTACTATCCCATCATGCCAAGGTGAAATCACGCAACTGACGCTGGAAGGTCACATGATCATGACAACATGGCGAATGTAGCAAATACTATACAGAATGCGCTTTTTTTTTTTTTAAGTGGTCGTGAAGTAATTACTTATTTAAATAAAGCGATTTCAGACGCAGCCGCTATCTTAATGAGCTCAACAGGAAATGATCTCACACACTCACCATCGATGTCACCACCAGCGCAGGAAAGAAGCCCATGGTCAAGTAAAACGCCAACTCCACTAACTTATACCTGCACAAAACACACACACGTTATCATCAGACACGCATTCAAGAACATGAACAAATCATAAGAACATTAAACATCTCTCTATTGTCAATTGTTTTAATTGTCTAGTTTGTGCATGTTACATTATCAATCTTGTCACGCTTAATACACCTTATTTATTTGCAATAAACCCGCACTCAAACAAATATTCCGGCTTATATTTAACTATATATTTAAGTTGCATACACAATTTAAACTCATTTGGATTACACAGTTAAATATTTTTTGGAGTGTGGAAATATAAATAAATACGGTGTAAAATTTCCTTTGATGGATCTATAAACCAAAATGGCACTTTGAAGAATATTCAACTATTTTATTTAAAATGCCGTGATCTCAAAGACATGAAGTTGAAGTCAAACGTACTTTTCGTGGTAGTTAAACACATAGATGGTCCCGGCGGCCGCCATCAACCACACAAACCAGCGCATGTGAGCAGCGAGCGGCCCGAGCTCACGCAGATTCAGCCTGCAGGAACACACACACACACACACACATTAGTGCTGCGCTCATCACACAGGAATGTCATTCAGTGGCATGGTGAGATATATCAAATCTCAAGCGGCATTTTGTTATAAATTAGCAATATAAAAACACTTCAATGGGAATAAACGCATAATAATGATAATAAAAAATAAATTAACAGACTAACAATACTTTCTACAGTGTTTATTAATCGTAATGTAGATTCTAACATTATTAAAAACAACAAAAGCTGTATTTGTTAATATAGCTGACATGATCTAACGATGAACAGTAATGTTAACAAGGAATAATAAATAAATCAATTGTTAGTTAATATTAGTTGATGCATTTACTAACGTTAACTAATGAGCCGTTATTGTAAGCAGTGCGAACTCTTCTTGCAGGTAATATAGATAACGAACCTGACGTTATTTAATATTGCAGGCACTTTAATATACAAGCATTCGATGACACGTGTCATTGTTTCAGTGTAATTATACATTGCATGTTGTATATACGTTGCATGTAATCATACATCATTTACTGTTATTACTACAGTAAGTGCATGTAAGATATGTAAAAAGGACGGTGTAAAACAGTGTAAAGCATCATTCATATATTGATGCTCGGTTACTGATGTGTGTGGAATTTTTAACATGGCTCATTAATTTTTTATTTTTTTTTAAGTTGGCTTGGAACTTGTTCATTTTATAATTTTATGATTTTTATAATTTTATGATTTTTTTATTTTTATTATGCATGTAAAAATGCATTTTTACACAATGAGAGACTCTTGTCTGCAAGCACAAGATGTTAGATGGGAGATACTGTTAAGAAATGAGGAAATGGATCGATTGTGGATCAAAAGTCACAGCAAAAGAGAAAAGATTCCTATTTTAAACAAACTTTCTATTCATCAAAGAATCCTAAAAAAAATAATAATCAGAAATGTTTCTTGAGCATCAGATCATCATATTAGACTGATTTCTGAAGGATCATGTGACTCTGAAGACTGGAGTAATGATGCTGGAAATTCACAGGAATAAATTACATTTTGACTTATATTCACATAGAAAACTCTAATATTAATCATCACTGTATTTTTGATCAAATAAATGCAGCCTTGGTGAGAATAAGAGACTTCTTCCAGCAGACTCATAGAACTAAAATAAAATATAAATATAAACCTGTTTTTTTTTTTTAATGTAGCTCAGTGATTTTAAATATGATATCAGTAAATATGTCTAAACAAAAGCGTACCATGGTGTGTAAGAGGCAGCGATGAAGAAGTAAATGACGACTCGATCACACATGTGGAAGCAGTGCTCCATGCTCCTGAAAGAGAAAACACACAGCAAACTGTAGAAGACACAACGTACACTAACAGAGTCTGTGTCCCAGCAGAATGCAAACTTTAAAAAGTGAAATGGTTTGCAACGTCATGGGATCTGAGCTGAGATGTTACTCTTGTACTCCATTAACACATGTAAAGGGTTAAATCACCCAAAAATGAAAATCATGTCATAAATGACTCGCCCTCATGTCGTTCCAAGACCGTAAGACCTCCGTTCATCTTCAGAACACAGTTTAAGATATTTTAGATTTAGTCCGACAGCTTTCTGTCCCTCCATTGAAAATGTGTGTACGGTATACTGTCCTTGTCCAGAAAGGAAATAAAGACATCATCAAAGTAGTCCATGTGACATCAGTGGGTTAGTTAGAGTGTGTTGAAGCATCGAAAATACATTTTGGTCCAAAAATAACAAAAACTACGACTTTATTCAGCATTGTATTGTCTTCCGGTTCTGTCATCAATCCGTGTTCAGTGACGCTGCTGACGTGTACGGGCTTGGAACGACATGAGGTCATTAAAGGGTAACTAAACACTAAACCAACTGTTTTTAATTAATGATCTGTAAGACTGGGGCTTTATTAGTGCTGTTCATTGATTCGAGTAACTTTTTTGACATTTGGGTATAAAGTATTTTAATTCTACAATATATGGTGTAAAAAACGTCTGAGTGCTGCCCTCTTCAGGTTGAACGGTGGCTACTGCAGTTGAATTTTCCTATTGGATGTTTGCGGTAGTTCGTGACGGTAGCGGTGAGAGCTGACGTGAGTAGGTTTCAGCTCACCACGCCCTTGGTACGAGCTACCACGCCCATGGCAGTATAAAAACCATCTTGTTTCGTCAAAACCACTGTAGCGAGTCAGGAGTTGGAATTGCGAGTATTGAAAACGATCAGGATAGAGTATCCGTTCATCCCCTCTATCTCCGCTGGGCTCCGCCCACTTTTCCAGCATTTTTCAAATATTGCCAGTGGGTGGAGTCAGGCTCTGACCAGGGGTTTAGTTACCCTTTAATGACATAATCTTCATTTTTGGGTGAACTAACCCTTTAACGTGTTCGCTCCTGCATTTAAACGATTCCCAAAACCCTGCAGACAAACCTCATGTGGCTCTTTTTCCAGGAGATGATGTGAAAGACGGTGGAGACGAGGAAGAGTGCGATCAGACCCATGCCGTAGACCCAGGCCGTGATCCGCTCCCAGCGGTCGTCCGACAGCCGGTGTAACAGGGCCATTCCCACGAACGCCGGCACGATCAGGAACTGCGGAGGGTTGAAGATGGACAATAGCATTTAACTCTTTCCCCGCCAGCGTTCTTTAAAACAAGAGCTGCCAACGCCAGCATTTCCGATCAGTCGGACAACTTTCAAGAGCCCAGAATATTCTGTTGTGAGAAAATCTGAACGTGCAATATATCAATGAAAGAACAGCCCCTTTGCTTCTAAACTAACACATTTTATTCTTGCTTTATGCATTATTTTATCAACACTTGAATGTGGGTAGGTTTAATAAAAAATAAAAGAGCAACATTTTGAACAAATAGCTGATAAAAATCAAGTTGTCGTCAAAAACTACATTTGGATAGTCTTAAAACATTACATTATATATATATATATATATATATATGTAAGGGTTAATGCCCGACGAGGTGTCCATTGTCAGGTATTAATGGACGACGGCGAGGCGAAATCCATTAATACCTGACAATGAACACCTCGAAGGGCATTAATCCACTTATACCATGTTCACTTGCCAAATAACACATTTTTAAAACATTAGTTTATATTTTAATTAGTTTTACAATCGAAATCTAAAGTTTTTACAAACAATAACTTGGTTTCCCTGGTTACGCCTGACGGTTTATTTAGCAACCGGAGATATATAACGGCTAACGAGATGTTTGTTTTGATACATTAAATTGGCTTTATGCCACAGCTTCACTACTTCCTGAACTTCAGCCAGCCCTTTGTTTCCTGGCTGTCATTATTGGACAAACTGATTAATCCAGGTGTGCCTGGCCTCAGTAACAATAATCAGGCACACCTGGATTAATCAGTTTGTCCAATAATGACAGCCAGGAAACAAAGGGCTGGCTGAAGTTCAGGAAGTAGTGAAGCTGTGCATAAAGCCTATTGTAAACAGATACTTTGACTGCCTGTTGCTATGGTTACTCACAGCTGATGTAGCCAGCGCATTTATTTATTAATTTCGAACGGTAAACAGTCAGTTTCACCAGAACTCCCTTACTAGGTGTCCTCTATCACTCTTTAATGGACACCCTGCAGCCAATCAGAATCGAGTATTCACCCAGACCATGGTATAAATATATATATATATATATATATATATATATATATATATATGCGCCTCATTAGCGGCTGCTATTCGTAAGCCGTCCGCCATATTGGAAAGCTCAAAGTGAACATTCGAGAGCAAGTTGACTGAGCGTCTGCAACCGCAATTGGACACATGTATGAATATCTATGTGGAATAGACTTCAGCCGGTGATTTTGCTAAACTTGCACAATACAACAAGACTATGGTAAAACCATAGTAAAGGAAAAAACATTAAAAAGTAGCATAGTAAAAACCTGTATTATTGAGTTAATACATATTAAAACACAAGCCAACACATTATCACCTGTGAAAGATTATATCCCATTTGTTCTGGAATTTAAATCTCGGCGGTATCACAACCAAAGCTGCGCGATACTGTGGCGTCATTGATTTTTACACGTGCAAAAGCAATGCTTCTATCACTTGTTTTTGCTTCTTCTTTGCCTGCGTTTTGATCCGGAGTACTCTTTCAGAAAATGCATAATAGCGTCCCCTACGGTATAACAGTGAAAACTCAGAAAGACGGAAGATTCTGTCAATGGCGGGGAACCGCAGTGTCATAAATGATGGAAAATTCGTCAATGGTGTGGAAAGGGTTAATATGGCAACATTTGGGAGTGTCCCGCCCAGTTGGGTTTCTTTTGATCGGGTTGGACCGGAGAAAAAGCCATTGGGTAGTTGAACAAAATTTTGGCTGTTTAAAAACCAAACAAAATGGCGGTTTAGTCACGTTATTTTAATATGTTCGAACACGTGTATAATGAGGAAAGCATCACAGAAAAATAATGAGTAGTGAAGGACATTTTTTTTTCCTTAACACAATGCTTACTTGTTCAGTTTAAGACCTGTCAATCAATTTGCCATCTTTGATGTTGGTGAGACGTGATGACTGGTGAGTTTTAGTGTGATAAAGGACCGGATTTTGAGCCTGTAGCTTTACATTCAAGCGATCGCAATGCCTAAGTGGCCTAAATATAAGTTGCACGATAAAGAGTGGGAAACTCTCAAAATGTGAATTACGCCTGTCGTGGGAGAGGACACGAAATCAGAAATCAGAGCACAGTTGAATGAAACTGAATACGGGACTATACTATAGGACTATACTACTCCTGTCCAGCATCAGGATGTATTTTAAACCTTGACAGCTGCTGGACCTGATGGTTTTCACTGTGCCAAGTCCTGCATTCTGCTCCATGTACTTCAGGAAAGATGCACTGTAGTTTAGTCCGAAGTCAAAGTTATTGCGGTTCATTTTTCTGTTGTCGGATTATCGTACAGTAGGTCTATGCATCAATGAATGACACGTTTTTGGATATCATGGTGCGTGCATGAACGTGTGTGAAATGCCTGCTACTTACATCACGTTTTGTACTTAAATTGGCGTATTCTTACTGTTGACAGTGAAAATGATGCATGTGTTTTTCCGAGGGTTAAAGTCATGGTTTTTTTTTGGAGTGGGCGGGTTTTGGGGAGCTTTTGAGCTGATACTGTGGCAGAAATAGTCGAGTGTTTTTACATTATTCATCTCAGGGTTCGTACAACCTTTTGAGAGTTAAATTAAAGCACTTTTTTCAAAGCCTTTTCTTAATATTATCCAATTGAAATGTTATTTTTAAAGCTGCAGTCCGGCATTTTTCCCTCTTTGTCGCCATCTCTGTTTGAAATCTGTAATTGCAGTTATTCGCGGAATTATTAACTTTGCGTGAGTTGCACATCGGCATGAAACAGCGCGGATGAACACAATGTTTTGAGACTGCGAGTCTGTCAGTCACCGCGCTGATGTGGAAACTGGCATTCAGAATCACACATTCTACTTTTGGAAGTAGGCCTACAGTATGACCATGACAACATACGAATTTTAATCGGAAAATGTCATCTGAACAAGTAAGTAACATCCACATCAACTAAGGGGGGAAAGCCTTGCAGTAAATCGTGCTGATTAAATATAACGATCGCGTCAAACCTTTCAAATTATACTTTGTTCTCAAATTATCAACATCAGCATTGTGACTACATTTAATGTGTATTATGATTACCCTGTAGTTCAGTTTCTATTTCTGTGCAGTCTAATTTCTAATTGTCATACCAATAAATTAATGTTTCTTTACTGGTTTTCTTTGAGAAAAAAAAAAAAAAAAAAAACACGTATCTGTAATCCGATGCATAATTAAAACTATATATAATTTCGGAGGAGGCCGGTTTGGTTTGCTTGGAGTAGAGGTGAATTGCTCCCTCTCATAGCTAGCTCAAAATATTTACCATAATAGTTAAACGAATAAAGACAGGAAACTCCGTAACTGTGTGAATTAAGCGAACAAGTGTGCTACTGTTACACGATTGAACTATGGAAATGTCTTACCTGTCCTAAAAGAAAAAAAGCCGTCTCTGCGTCCGTTTTGAACCGATGTTTATCCTTGTTTTCGCGTGGGCCAGTTGCAGTCTCTTTTTTCTCTAACGTTACCCACTCCGAAGTCCGAATTATTTGGGGTTTAACAAGTGGTGAATGTCCAGTTGTCACTGGTGATTGTCGTTTGAACCTTTCTGGAACCGCCATAAGTTTAATTATTTAATGTTGTGAGAAAAGGCTAAAAATGTCCACCTCCAACATCCTCACGCAATATAGCCGACTAGCCGGGACGCCTTCTTTATGTGTACAGATGTGACGTAATGACGCAAAGACATGCTCGAATTTCCCGCGGAAATCCACCAGTACCACTGGAATTAAAATCATTATTACAAGCTAACCGTTTTGAATCGGGCAAAAGCAAGCAGATATTTTTGAACACTGGCTGGTTATGTTTTTTTTAATTATTATTATTTTGGATAATTTTTAACCCAAAAAAGTTACGGACAGCAGCTTTAATGTGATGACCAAAAATATACAAATTAGGTTTGTAGTTTGTACATGTTACTGCTGTTAATAAAAGTAAATTTTATCTGCATCTCAACTCGAGCTCGGCACTTGACTGTCAAATGTGCATTTCCAAGAATTAAATGTAATATTATTAGTTACTGCATTTTTTTATGCAAAAAAAAATAGCAGTTTTATGATTAAAAATCCCCCCAACCCACCAAATCAGGTGCTGGTGC
Source organism: Rhinichthys osculus (assembly GCA_029959095.1). NCBI lineage: Eukaryota > Metazoa > Chordata > Actinopteri > Cypriniformes > Leuciscidae > Rhinichthys > Rhinichthys osculus. The sequence continues at coordinate 49,260,300 of JARWKJ010000002.1, forward strand.
CACCATCTGAGCTTAGGGTGTGTTCACTTCACACTTTTGTTTAGTTCGGACCAAAAAAATTATAATAATTAGCCGTGGTCCGCTTGGCGTTCACATTGGCATCTTTAACACCGGACCTAAAGGCATAGGGATATGTTCACAAGCTGATTGGTCGGCTTTTATTACGTATATTTCGCGACAGAACTTACCGAACATCTAAAACAATCCTGTGTTCTGGGATATATGCGCTGGTCGATGTCCGTAGCTACATATTATGGTATTTCGACCAGCTGAGAACTCGTGAAGAGCTTATAAAATGTGTGAATGAGTCAAAACCGCGTCAGGAATCCCGTCACACACACCAAGATCTGCAGCGAGGAGACGCGGTTCTGACCCTGTACTGAACTGTGATGGGCAACATCACGACTGAGGAGAAACAGGTGTGCTTGAGCTTTCTGTCCTGTTTAGGGTCACATCTTGTGACATCATGTCCTGTTTTTGGTTCGTTTACATGACTTTGGTCCGTGTTGCGTTCATATTTCACCAGAGTTCGTTTTAATCCAACCAAACCGGCCGAGTGTGAACACACCCCACCGGCACTCCTGCTCTTAAGTGTTAGTCTGGAGCCCTGAAAGACTTCCTCATGGCCGCATGGGTGGATTTATTTACTTGTGTTAGTTAAAGAATGAATGTCGGTTACCGCATGGGTGTAGCAGTTGGCCGCGTGCTCGTAACATGTGGGCTGGTAACGGCAGTTTGCAGCCGCCCGGGTGTTCATAAACCTGAAACACAACAAACCGTTGCCTTTATTTTTCACAATGAATGGAGCGGAAAAAAACACACTGCATACTTCTGTGTTATTATCGGGAACTATAACTCTTATAAAGACATGTATGTTCATTATTTAAATCAAATTAATGTTAACCAAATAAAATATGTAAAAAACTTTGTTATACTTTAACAAACAAAAAAAGAAGTTTTTTTTTGTTATGCTAAGTGATTTGAATATGATGGCAAAAAAGATGCATAAACAGAGTGCTTCCATCTGATATACGTTTGGACCAGTGTTATTATTATCTTAAACTAAAACCAAGTCAAAGTACAAAAATTAATAAAACTGAAAATAAAAAAGAATACAATTAAAATAGACATTTAAAAAACAAAACAAATACAAACAGACAAAATACACAACAAAATTACTAAAAAATTTTACTTGAAAATGGAAAATATAAAAATAATAATAATAATTCGGGGAAAAAATAAATCAATAAATACTATATTAATGATACTAAAATAGCACTGGATAGGACACACCAGTATGACATTTTTTTTCCGGATGGACACAAATGGAAGAAAGGGAATATTTTTTTGTAGTGAGTGACCAAGGATGTTAAACTATTTGTCCAAAAAAAAAAAGAAAAAAGTTTAAGATAATGACAAACATAAATGAATTCAAAATAATGAGTGATGTCTACATAATTAAAATCAAATGAAACTTAAATAATTAAATGCTTGTAAAGAGGGAAGAAAAACTCTTTTACACTGTCTGAGAAATATAGAAATAATGCACAGACACCAGCCTGTGAGTATTCCTGCCAGGTCGCTCTCTACCGCTGATGTGTCCAGCAAACTCATAACCTGCAGAGTGACTTATACAGATGTGCAGTTTGTTTAAATGCTAAACTCCTCAAAGGGTGCAGCAATGATGTCAAACATGGTGGCGTCTGATGCAGTGGTGCGTGCTCATTACACACACACACACACACCCGGATCCATACTGCATTCCCCTCCATCCCTACACCCATGCGGATGAATCCTGACACTGCTGATGTTTGGAGAGGAGATATCAGACCATGAACTGAGATAAACCCACCAGCACAAGTGAGTCTAGGAGTCAGTATTGAGTAAATAAATAGACATGCACTGATATCTGTGCAAAATCTGATCTCTGAACGGAGGGAGCGAAGTCAATACACATCTTTCCTGGCAGGATCAGTCACAGGACAGGCTTTTAGACCAATGCATGTTCTGATCCATAAATATGATGCATCTACAAGAGAATAACACATCTATTTTATAAGGAGATCAGAACATGCAATGAACTGTATAAAGCACCATATAAATAAAAGTGACTTGACTTGGTCTGATCTCTGATTAGAGACTATATAGTCAACAGAAACAGCTGGGCTGTAATGCATACATTATCTGATCTCGAAACAGAAAGTTAATGCATTGAAATAAAGCATGATCAGACCACAAGATGATCTGATATCTGCATTAAATAAATGAAGTCTGATCTCTGAATAGGGAATGCATGGTATAGAGTCAATAAAAGCACATGCTCTGCTATCTATGCATGAACTGAATAAATCAATAAAAGCATCATGTCAGGATGAGTCTGTATGTCAGTGCACTGTCTGATCTCAAAACAGCACAAATGCATGAAGATGCACGACATATTCAGGTTTTTGAACAAACAGACACAATTAATGAGCAATAAACAAACAGACAACCATAACAGACAGATCATCAGACAATGCGTTGTAATAGTAATAGGACCCGTTAGCTGTCTGGCTAGCCTCCACACTCACCTCTGGAGACTATTCACCCTCTTCATCTCGCGAATACACAAATCAAAAACAGAGCTGAGATCAGTCAATGAACCGGGTTATGAAAATGAATCAGATGTCCGAGGCCTGCGGCAAAATCCCCATTCACAAAAAAAAAATCAATCCCAGACCGAAACAAAATGCGTCCGTGCCACCATAACGGCTCAAACACACCCTAAATCATCCATAAGAGACCGTTTGTCACATCATTCCATCTTGTGTCGGATCCCTCTCTCTCTTTCTCAGCCTTTATCCCTCTTTCTGTGACTATCAAAAGCCGGAGACGGAGTTGAACAGTTTAACCATTTTTTTTCCCCGACATACATGATTGACGGGGACTTCAGCCAATGGGAGCGCGGTTGGAGTGAGGCGGTTGATGAGTGCGACCAATCATCGGCGGGAATGATATCGCTTTGTTTGACGCAACAAAGGAGGGCGGGGCGTGTGGCGGCGAGCGAGAGTAGCCATACCTGTTTGAATCACGACCTGTGTTCAAAAGTGACATTGAATAGAAACACGACGATTCTCTTTTGTCATTCAATTGTAATTTAAAACGATAGTTAGGGGCTCAAGCACGAAGTGCTGAAAACCTATTGTATTTGTACTGATTATTATTATTATTAAGTGTAACTGTAATTTAAACATAATGTGGTGAGCATCAAAAACTGCAAAAAAATGTTTTCCTTATTTCTGACACAAATGTCATCTACCATTTTTTCCCTTCTTTTTCTCTGTATGGCCACATGTTCTTGTTCCTTGTTCTGTATATTATCTATTTTTTGTACTGAATTACAATTATGCAATAAAAGTGCTCTACCATGCTTTTGGACAAGCATGCCCCTTCTTTAAAGTCCACCGTAGTCAATAACTGTATCCCTTAAAACTCATCTTTGATCACCAAAATGACATATTGAAACGTTTTTTCCTTGAAAAAAGTCATGCCTTAAAATAGCTTGAATGTAACTCCACAACCTTGCATCATTTAGTATACGCGGCTCTATGAATATGCAAATGAGCCCCGCCTCCACTCACTCACTCAGCTCAGAGATCCACTGGTTGACGATCACACGTTGATCTGATTGGTTACGAGGTAGTTTGTGACGTCAGAAACACCAGCGATTTCAAACCGTGTTTTTGAGACTGTCTTTGGTTCACTGCAGTTTTAAGGAGAAAATACTCAGCAATGCATGTCGACTTATGAATTTACACTTTGTCTTAAAGCATATTAGAAACACCACATAGACATATAAACACAACATTAAAAGCTGGATTTTCATCACAGGGGGACTTTAAAATACTGAGTAGTATAAATAAGTAGCCTAAATACCATGGTATAATATGCATGTAATCACAAGTGTTATCAAATTAGTAGGCAAAAGGCCCACTTCAGTTCAGTTCCTGTGGTGTTACCATGTGAAACCACGGCACTGCAACTTCCTTTTTAAAAGCGTAAACCTCTGAGCATCTGATATTTCATTAAAAACACATGATCGAAATGCTTTTTTTCTCTGATTTTGGAAACTCGATCGACTTAAAATGCTTCCAAGATCGACGGGTTGGTGATTCTAGTAACATACTGTTTTACGGTCAATGACAAGAGTACTAATCAGCTGTCTCACGAACTTAACCAGCACATCTATCCCCACATAGCAAAGCCATAACACAGCGAGGGAGAAGAATTAAGTTAGATGAAACAATCCAACTACATATTTACACCACTGACAAGGGAAAAGTCACTACTCACGGTGTTTATGACTAGCTTCTTCTAGCTTTCTGCTGCTTCTCTTTCAAGGTAGTGACGAAACGCCCTCTGTAGCGCTGTGTGTTCGCGTTCGGTTACGGTAGAAACATGACGTCACAATATGGCGACCTTCATAGAAGGGGATTCCCGCGCCGATGTAGAAATAATTGCCTCATTCTAAGGTAATAAAAACATTACTGTTTATTAAGTAAGTTCTTTATACACCACTGAACACATAGTTATGGATGTCAAATTGCATTTCTGTTAATAGATACTCAATAATGTTACACTCTGCACCTTTAAGGACTGTTCGCTGAAGGTGTATTTGCGGAACCAAAAATAGTTATTCTATTCTATTTCTGTGAAAACCCCCTTTGGTAAGCTTTATTTTAAAGAGTGAAGTTGTGTAAGTGTGCACTTATGTACTTGTGCTCCTGTCTTGTAGCTGAATTTCCCCTTAGGGGTGAACCAATTTTTTTTTGTTCATGAAAAAATCCTTACACACATTTTGCAACTAACGCTGGAGGCGAACTTGCACAATATCAATGTGAAACAGTGTGTTTGGGTGAAGAGCAGCTGTGGCTCAGGGATTCGTGACCAGAAGCAACATTACATAAACCAGCAGCAACGCCATTAGATGTCACTGAACATTTATTTAAGGCTGTTAACTGAATTAAGAAGAAGTCAGAGTTCGTGTTTTCCAGGAAAAAACATCTAAACATACTTCATGCTCACCAAGGCTGCATTTATTGAACCTAAAAATTTATCATGTGACACTGAAGACTGGAGTAATGATGCTGAATATTCAGCTTTGATCACAGGAATAAATTACAGTTTATTCAGATAAAAAAACAGTTATTTTAAATTGTAGCACATATTTTGACTGTGTTTTTGATACTGATACAGACAGGATCTATCCGTCTGACTGCAGGTCTCACCGTCTCAGACTCGAAATGTTCGCCAGGTCACCAGATTATGCACAAAGCTCCTAATGGGATGATAGCGAGACTAAAAGCTGCATGTATTTCAGCATGTTACAAAAAAAAGTGGAACAGTTATGGTATTAGAGGACAGTTTGATATTAATTTGATGTGCACTTTGAACAGCAACCGAAAGACCTGTGATTTTTATTTGCAGTGTAAGAAGTTTAAACTGCACCACCACTAAATACTAAATAAAATAGAAAATGAGTGAGTGAGTTCACGTAGTGTAACAGCGCAGCGCTTCTGTGTTGAACGTCAGAACGTAGGCTCTCTATTGGCCGACGCTGGTCATGTGATGCGTGTGATGCTGGCCAATAGTGAGCCTACGTTCTGACGTACAACCCAGAAGCGTTGCTCTGTTACGCTACGTGAACTCACTCGAGGCCCACAGAGAAGAAAACAAATTGAATAAAGTCGTTATTTTTGGGGGGGTTTTGTGCACAAAAAGTATTCTCGTCGCTTGATAAACTTAAGATTGAGCCACTGTAGTCACTCGGACTATTTTAACGATGTCTTTACTAACTTTTCTGGGCCGGCAAGTTTCAAAAACATAGAAGCCTATGGAGGAGTGATCCAGCTCTCAGATTTAATCAAAAATATCTTAATTTCTGTTCCGAAGATGAACGAAAGTCTTACGGGGTTGAACAACATGAGGGAGAGTAATTACTGACAGAATATTAATTTTTGGGTGAACTAACCCTTTAATCTCTCAAGATAAATCCCTACAAAGAAACAGCGGCAGAGGCCTTTATAACCACAGGCGTTCATGGAAATTTCAATCATTTGAACCCGCTGCACCGGCTCTTAATGCTATAGAAACAGCCCAGTTCAGCTGGTAGAGGAAGTAGAGACGGCTAAATTAACCGGGGGATTTACACTAAGACACTAACAGGAAGGCTGATCCTTCCCTTCCTCCTCATAATCTTTCATGACGTATTTCTCTACAATCAAATATTCTGATCCTATCTGGTAACATTAATGTATGCCGTACAGTGGACGTGGTGCTCAACAGATAACTCTATTTGGATCTGCAAATGGAATGTTTTTAAAAAAACAACATTCTAGACCACATTTAAAATAAATGCATCAGCAATAGAACATCGATTTCAAATGTTCACTGTGGAACTCAGAACTCTACATCGGAATACTGATTGGAACACACCCCGAAAACACGTTTCTGAATTATGTCATTTACTTTTATCCTATATTATATAGTGGAAAGATATCCATGTGAAGTTGATAAGGAGCTGCTTTATCAAGTTTTGGATGTGTTCATCTGCCAGAAACTGCACATTCCTGCCAATCGAAATTAAGGTCAGCTAGATTTATCACACCTCACCTTTTCAGTTTATCTACAGAGCAACATTCAAGTTAATTTGATTAGTGTTTGGCACCGTATGTATTTGTTTCTCCTTTCACGATCACTTTAGACTAGTGACCTGTAATGCCAGATCTTTTGGTGGCTTGGCTTGGTCTGACGTTGGTCCAGAAGGATTTAAGGTCGTTAGAAAAAGTGCAATGGCAGGACCACGGTTGCACACACAATGTGGTTTAGCCAAGTAGGACGTGTTCCTGGATTTACATAATTTGGTGGCCCTGGAATAATAATTAAATAAATCATATTTTGTGGTACTTTGATGAAGGATTATTGTCAGGATTATGTGTTTTTTTGTGTTCGGTTGTGTTCGGTTTTTTTGTGTTCGGTTCTGCCATTATAAGTTGTCCTCATTTCCATCTCTGACCTGGTTTCATTCTGCTAACCTGTTTTTTAATTAATGAACCCTCATTAGATCCCTCATTTAGGGTATGTTTACAGGACAACGATATGCTTAAAATAGAGACGTTTTTCCTTTTCCGCGTACAGACAACACCATTGTCAAAACGATCCCCATTTACAAGGATTCACGAAAACGACTAAAAACGCTGTATTCTGCCAGGCCACTAGATGGCGATGAAACACTATAAACTGAACACGTAATACTTTGCCCTTTGAAAACCGTTTTCAAAAGTTTGCGTTTTCACGCACCCAAAACACATACAAAGTTTTACGTTTGTAGTTGGAAGCGGTGTCGTGTAAACAGCCGCTTAGTCTGGCTATAGCCTGTGTTTTCAAGTTCTTTGTCCGATCTCGTCTGTGTTTAGTAGTTGTGTTTTCCACATTTATCTCCTGATGTTCCTTGTGGATCTACAAAATAAAGAGTATTTGTTTGCTTCTTTATCGTTGTCTGCTCATTACAGCCACCGTATTGTATGATCACCATATTTACTGTAGCCTGTACCATAACACTGTGAACACCTCATATATATATATATATATATGCTGTCAGATCTTCTAAAATAAATATCTAGTCTAGATAAATAGATACAGGTCACTAAACGAAAAACATTCTTCACCTTGTCTCCTAAAGGTCCGGAGGGACTCTCTGAAATTACACCCAGATAGCTCTTGTGCTGAGCGTGTTGCCTTAAGGAAAAGACCTCTCATTACTCTTTCATAGACTGTAAGAGTAGGAACCACAGTGACATAACAAAATGGGCCACCTGAGAGGAGAAAGCTGAAATAATATCCCAGTACAAACCCGCTGCCAGGCCGAACACATCGCTGAGCTCCCAGAATCCTCTCTGTCTAGATGCATTTATCCCTGTCAAGACGCCAGTTATGTTTTTCTTTTGCATTAAAGTCCCCCTGCGGTTAAAATCCAGTTTTTTAATGTTGTTTATATGTGTATGTGGTGCTTTAAGACAAACCATGTGCAAATTCATAACTCAGTATTTTCTCCTTAAAACTGCAGTGAATCAAAGACAGTTTAAAAAACACGGTTTGAAATCGCTGGTGTTTCTGACGTCACAAACTACCTTGTAACCAATCAGATCAACGTGTGATCGTCAACCAGTGGATCTCTGAGCCGAGTGAGTGAGTGGAGGCGGGGCTCATTTGCATATTCATAGAACCGCGAATACTAAATGAGGCAAGGGTGTAGAGTTACATTCACGCTATTTTAAGGCATGAATAATTTTTTTGTAATTTTGGTGATTAACGATGAGTTTTAAGGGATTAAATTATTGACTACATGCTGTTTTAATGATGGAACTGAAACCAAAAGTATATTTCTACCTTTGAATAGGTACAAGTGCGCCTCATACGCATTTTACTGTGACACAGCACTATCTTCTGTTATCTTTACGTTAAATATTTACTCTGTGCTTACTCTGTCACTCAACCTTTGAAACGATGGTCCGACAACGATAAACTTCTTCCACAGATATTATTGTGTCAAATTATCATATCTAATCACCACCGCAGTGAGCTGTCATTTGTATAAATTATGCATTATTCGTTGGAAGAAAGTAATGAGTGTACAATACAAATGTGCAAACTGAACAAATTCAGTGCAGGAACTTTAAATGGCTTTCTGGCCACTGCAGTTCACAAGTTTCTGTCTGTCTATAGTCTTAGCCATGGTTTGCACACAAATATACTGTTCTCGCTCTGAGAAACTGAAGTGTAAAAATAGCCTAAGTAAGAAGTAGCATGACGTAGAGCTCAGCGGCTAATGGGCTCAAAACAGCAAGCCACTCAAACCCTCACAAACACAAACAAAAACATTGATGCGTTTTATGCAAAGTCACAGTTTATCCTCTAAACAACTTCAGCTTATGGGTAATATGATTCACAAGCCAATGAGATTAATTGAGTGTAACACGTCAACTCAGAATAGAGGCAGTATGTTGTCGTAGACAATCGTTTCTAAACCAATCACCGGCACCGCGGAAACTTCCCGGAAGCTCCTGACCTCCATTTGACTGATTCATGGATCAAACAGGGTCCAGAAAAAGACTCCAAGGAAAATCTGTGTTGCTCAGGAGTTACTCTTCTACAGCTCCGGAGAATTAATGACGTTGCCAGTTATGTCACATTTAAGTATCAGCTCTGCACGTCTCAGATGTTTCTACAAAAACAGTAAAAAAACTGTGGTTGCCAGTATAATCTTGTAAATATCCTACAGTAAAAAAAAATAATTTTACAATTAAAAACTGTAATATGTGTGGCCTAATGTTTAGAGAGTCAGACTGATAACCCAAAGGTTGAAGGTTCGATTCTCAATACCGGTGGAGGGGTGAATGAACAGTGCTCTCTTCCACTCTCAATACTCACGATTATTGGCATCGATGGTTCCATGAAGAACTTTTAACATCCTTAGAATCTTTCAGTTCCACAAAAGGTTCTTTAGATTGTTCAAATGTTCTTCACACTCTTCACTTTTAAGAACTGTTCACTGAAAGGTTCTTTGGGGAACCAAAAAATGGTTATTTTATGGCATCGAAAACCCCCTTTTGGAACCATTATTGTTTTAGACAAATCACCATTTGTTTTCCATTTTAATTCTGTCCAGGAGAAACAACTGAGCCATTAAAGTGCAATTTGTCATGAACACAAATACAAAAAAAACCCCATCATGGTAACACACATGATACTAAAATAACGCTAAACATTAAAGTAAGGTGTAACACCCTAACTGATAACAAAAAAACTAATAAGAAACTTCATTATTAACATATAAGTGTCACACAGGGAATTCTGGTAATGAATAAGGCTTTTTACAGTAAATTACAGGATTATTTGTTAATTTTTTTACTTCCAAAAATGGTATTTAATTGTATTTTACTGTAAAATTACATGACATATAAGATTAGATCTATTTATCCCCTGTATATAATGAGAACTTACTGTTAACCAATTTTTACTGTAGTATTTTTACAGTAAACGTTACAGAAAAAATCTTGTTAATTGGTTAATACTAAGTAAAAAAAAACTGCAATAGATCTACCAGGACAGTTTAAACAGTTTTACAGTAATATACTGTTAAATGTTCAAACTTTGAAAGATTTACAGTAAAAAAAAAACCTAATCTGATATTCCTACAATTAAATGTTTGAGACTTTACGTCTGATTTTGTTTAAACAATCATGTTTCTCGATAGTTTTGACATATGGGTTTTGTGTGTTTGTGTGTAAATGTTTACTGCATTATTCCAGTGTCATGCGGTTACCATGATGGTGTTTGGTATGTGTGTGCATGACACTGTGTGCAATTTGTATTTTAATTTTGCAGCTTGTGGAAAAGCCATTTATTAATTGATCATATTTTTTTTAACTGCCTGCATAATTACAGTGCCTATATAATTTTAACAAAACAAAACAGAGTAATAAGATCTATTATTAACATTATATCAGTTAATAAAATAAAGCCTAGGGTTTTTCTTTATAGTAAATTTAAGTTCAGCCCAATAATGTTGCTACCATATATTTTTTTTTTTACAATAAAGTTCTGGCAACCACAGCTGCCGTTTTTTTCACTTTAAGTTCAGTTTTTGTTTTTTACTGTGTAAAAATTGAATGTTCAAATCATTCAGTCTTGGAAGATTCGCTTGAGTTTACACTGAGACCTAATTGCAAATCTGAGGAGTTTGAGTCATGACTGAGATAAAAATAAAAGTTCTTTATTGGAATCAATGGTTCCATGACGAACCTTTAACATCCATAGAATCTTTTCATTTCACAAAAGATTCTATATAGTGGAAAACAGTTCTTTAAATTATTCAAATTAAATTATTAAAGTTATTTTAAGAGCTGATCACTGAAAGGTTCTTTGGGGAGCCATTATTATACATTACATTATATTTAAACCTTTTTCCCAGAGAACCATAACAAATCACCATTTGTTCTCCATTTAAATTCCAAATGGCATTAAAGTGCCATTTGTGGGGTTTTTTTTTACTCACCGTTTCTTTAGATAATCCAATCCGGACATGATTCAATCTCGGCACAGAAGTTCTGAATTGTTTAAAAAAAGACGCTTTACACAAAACACCAAACGAGAGATACAGTCCTTGCATAGTTATGTACAGTAGATAAAAAAAGATAATGTGCTGTTATAAATTGAGCTGTTATCAGTCCGTCTCAGACCAAAGTACTCTTTTTCTCGGTGGCCGGCGGTTCGTAGGTGGTCACCATCTTGTTCTGGTCCCACCGGGCGTTGGCGGGCGAGCTCTGCATGACCACCAGCCGGATGGGAGCGGCGTTGGCGTTGGGCACGGGGTCGGGCGCGTACTCCTTGGTGGGGTCTTTGCCCTGGCAGTCGTAGAGGATGCAGGAGATGAGGAAGACGAGGAGGAGGATGACATAGCTGGCGATCAGTATGATGAGGTTGAGGGTGACCGGGTCGATCTCCACGTCGTCTGCGATGAAGCTCATGGTGGCGGAGGACCTGAAGGACTGAGTCGGACCCTGAGCGCCGTCTCAGGACATAGAGACCTGAGAGGGATTAGTTCACACAAATCCCTCTCTCATTCTGCCTGTCTATCTCTCTCTCTCTCACACACACACACACATGTTGAGGTTTCATGTTTTATGGGGACTTTCCATAGACAATGATTTTACACTGTAAAAACTGTATATTCCATCCTCTAACACACACTTGCACACACACACTCTCTCGCTCACTCACACACACACACACACACACACACACTCTTTCACTCTCTCTCTCTCTCTCTCTCTCTCTCTCTCTCTCTCTCTCTCACACACACACACACACTCTCTCTCTCTCTCTCTCTCTCTCTCTCTCTCTCTCTCTCTCTCTCTCTCTCTCTCTCTCTCTCTCTCTCTCTCTCTCTCTCTCTCTCTCTCTCTCTCTCTCTCTCTCTCTCTCTCTCTCTCTCTCTCTCTCTCTCTCTCTCTCACACACACACACACACACTGTCTGTCTCCCAGTTTCAGTCTAATGTGCTTTATTGGCATGACTAATAATTGTACATCTGTATCGCCGGAGCATTTACGGCTTACAGCCTCTGTCTGTCAATCACTCGGTTTTAAAGCATTTTGTTGGCGTCACGGACACATTTGTACTGCCAAAGCATTTGTAGATGAGTTTCCAAGGGCAAAATAAAACATTGTGTATGAGTCGGTAAGATGTTTTAGTGTTTTTGAAAGAAGTCTCTTCTGCTAAGGCTGCATTTATTTGATCAAAAATACAGTGAAAACAGTAATATTGTGCAATATTATTACTATTTGACTATACCTATTGAATTTTCAGCATCATTACTCCAGTCTTCAGTGTCACATGATCCTTCAGAAATCATTCTAATATGAGGATTTGATGCTCAAAAAACATTTCTGATTATCATCAGAGTTGAAAACAGTTGTGCTGGTTCAGATTTTTGTCACTTTTCACCCATTTAAAGCATCCTTACTGAATAAAAGTGTTCATTTCTTTTAAATAACTTACTGACCCAAAAAGTAATGAATGGTTGTGTAACTCTCACTTATTGATTAGATAAAAACGCATTGATTGGATAAAATATTAAAGCGAAATCTTCAGTGAAAACAGTCAAAAATGTTTGTCAAACGTGTTCATGTTAATGAATTAGTTAATGTTGAACAGCTTTTGTTACTCTGTGTGAACTTGAAGAGAACTGACTTCATATGTGCACCAAGGGCTCATTTACACAAGAATGATGTACTGAAAAAACAGAATCATTTTCCTTTGCGTTTTTCACGTACAGATGATAACGTTGTCAAAACGATCCCCGTTCACACGTCAAAACAAAAAACACTTTATTATTTCTTGCCAGGCCAGTAGTTGGCGATGCCAAAATGCATAGAAAGCCAAAAATGGTTCCTCTATGTCGACATCACTACGAAAACCCCTATTGGATCCTTTATTTTTAAAGGGGTCATATAATGCCATTTTTGTACAAGCTAATATGATTCTTTAGGGTCTAAATTAAAAGTTTGTAATATACTTTAATTAAAAATTCTCATTAGTATTGTAAGAAAACACTTATTTTACCTGGTCAAAAACAGCTCTGTTTTCAGCACGCCGTTTCAGTGTATATGACTTTAAATGATAATGAGCTTTGCTCACCCCGCCCCTCTGTTCTGTGTGTACACCGTTTGTAACACAATAACACAATAACCATAACGCGTTGTTCATTATAAACGTGGGATTATGAATTATATTGAGAACGTCATACATAAAAAACATGCCGTAATGTACCCTGAGTCTAAACCTTAGACGCATTCATTGTGAAGCGTGCAGCTAGCGATTTGCAAAGATTAATATAAATATTAATATAAAGTTTAATAAAACGTTACACTCACTTCAGTTCTTCTGGAGATTCAGCAGGAACACGAATATCTGGTACCGATCCTTTTTTCATGAGCAGCTTCTTAGCAAAACCAGCTTTATACTGACCCTCGTTTATAAAGCAGTCTGGTGAGAAATGATTCGCGCAAACATGAGAGCATTGACGTTGCTCGTGGGGAATATTCCCTTCGAAAACAAACTCAGCCACTGCGTCTTCAGCGGTTCGGATTTAGGAACATTAAAATGACTGTGTTCGTTATTACACCCAAGAACAGAACACCACAATCGCTTAGACGCCATTCTGCTCATAGACAGCTCCAGCATATCAACAATGACCGCGCCGGTCCGCGCAGACTATGATTGACAGCTCGCTCATGAGCGAGGGCGGGTCTGTGTTGAAACGCTGCTGTCAATCAACAATCGTGGGAGGGGCTTCCGACCGTGTGACGTCACAAGGTAGAACGAAAACCACTGGATGGATTTTTATCATTATATGATGGCTGTGTACAGGCACTGCCAACACACATTTCAGTACAATCAACTTGTAAAAGTGCATTACCATTATATGACCCCTTTAAGAGTGCGTGCACAGATACATGAATGCATTTCACTGTTTTTCTATCACTGACTGGTGGTGACTCCAGCAAAACATTACTGCAGTTTGAAATCTAGAAGGAAGTTATTGTATTTGTCTCTATTGTTCTTTGTGTTTCATTTCTTTAAGACACACTGATTATGTGTGTGTAAGTGTGTGTGTGTGTGTGTGTGGCACAGGGCTCCTGTGTAATCCTAATCTTGATTGTGAGGAGGGATTGAACCATCTGTTTTAGCAGCGTTCACTATAATCTATCACATTATGTGAGACAGAGACACACAACACAGAGACGAGTCAATGCTATCCTAAGTGAAAAATATAAAAAATTAAATAAGATAGAAATGGAAAAACTGAGCCTGAACTCAAATGCAACTAAAGGCTCCAAAATGCACACAAAATAATTAAATGAACAAACAAACACTAAAAACACTGAATCTATAATACAAACTTATTGAAATGAGAAACTAAAGAACACCATCTGCGCGTTGCTTTTACAACATTTAAAATCCCTCAGTTCTCTCCATCATGTTGATTCTTGTTTTATTATGAGCTGTCTCCTCTTTTTATCCAGCAGACTCTCCTCTGTTCGGCGTTTGTTTAAAACGGGTGATTCTCAAGAGCAGATTCCCACTCCCATACACACACACACACACACACACACACACACAACTTACCTCTGCCACTTCCACACCAGACACGTGGCAAAGTAGGCGGAGCAACTTCTCTCTATTCCCGACATGTCTGTATGCAATTTCCCGCGAAAACCATCCTGTCAGGTCCAAAATATAAACAGTTTTAATCGATGTAAGACAAAAATACGTTTTGGAAGAAGGATTTACAATATATTGACTCATAATTTTTATTTTATTCATTTATAACAATAAAGTTACAATGGTAGGCTCCCTATATATAAAAAGTTAACATGTATAGTCCTATTTTAAAATTCATTTCGAAGTTAAGTATGCTGTCAGTCATTGGTTATTACCTCAGGAGAACAACCAAATGGAGCATAAATGGTGCATATTCAGGCGTATGTATTGCACGCCAATTCGTATTTCCATTTTTGGCGTGCTATCAACACGCATAATCGCTTTTCAGCGTGTTTATCAACGCCTTTGACTTAACGTTATATTACTGTATTATGCATATATAAATATGACCTACCCCAACCCCGTCCCTAAACCTACCCGTCACTGGGGTTAATACCATTTATGAGTCTTCTCCTACCATCCTAGGAAAAGAAATATCGCTCCACAGATGTAGATATAGATTTTGCTTCGTTTCGCTCGGACATTTAACGGCGTACACATACACGCGGAATCACTCGGACATTTAATGGCGTAGACATACACGCAAAAGATTTCGGCGTGGACATACACGCGGATATTTCAAAATGCGTATAGATAACACGCCACTTGAATTGAAAGTGGCGTGTATGTTTACGCAAAGTCATGATGTCATGTTGGCATATTAGCAAATCAAGCCCTTTTAGCAGGCCAAATCTGACACAAAGCAAGAGAAACATGAATCTACAGGTCAACTTTCTATCAGAATGCACGCATAAAATGTGTATGCAAAACATGTGTATCTCTCACCGTGAAAGCAGATGTGTTCAGTAACATTCAGTGCAGTGTCTCCTTTAAACAGCAGAGGGCAGAAGTGCTCAGGACTGAAAACAGGCCTCATGCTTGAAGAACACGTGAAATCTGACATATGCTTCGGAAATAAAATTATGCTCTTATATTATTCATGTTGCAATTATGAAATGAACACATTCAGATTTTTTGGCAGACATTTTAACTGCTCAGTAAAGTAGGCTAACCGCACAGAGAGAGTTATTAAATGTAACATGATTAGAGGAATTATTCAAACACAGCTGGATGACACACATGCTGAACTTTAATACTTAGTGATAAAGGTTTAATCAGTTAAAAAAATAAAAATTAATAGTGAGTGATTAAAAAAATAAAATGTCAATAATTCGAGAAGCCCTGATCTCTCTCAGCTTGAGGAACAGATTGTTGCCATCATTCATTCATTCTGCTGACATTGTGAAGCTGATAAGTGAAAAACTCGGAGATACAGCGGCACCACAACATCTGTGCAGGACCTTTAAAAGCGCAAGCTGTTTTCCAGACACTCAGACTTTTATATAATGAATAAGCAGGAATTAAATGTTTTATGCATTATCAGTGTGTGTGTGTATTGAGAGGTGCGGGTGGAGTCTGTCCTGTCTGTCTGTGTGAATACAGAAGTGGTGCCAGAGAGAGAGAGAGAGAGAGAGAGAGAGAGAGAGAGAGAGAGAGAGAGAGAGAGAGAGAGAGAGAGAGAGTGTGTGTGAGAGAGAGAGAGAGAGAGAGAGAGAGAGTGAGTGAGTGAAAGAGTGTGTGTGTGTGTGTGTGTGTGTGTGTGTGTGTGTGTGTGTGTGTGTGAGTGAGCGAGAGAGTGTGTGTGTGCAAGTGTGTGTTAGAGGATGGAATATACAGTTTTTACAGTGTAAAATCATTGTCTATGGAAAGGCCAAACATTTTACCTCCTGGTTCCAGGATCATGTTTGATAACGTCAGAATTCCGACGTCATGTTTGACTGACGTATATATATATGTACAATATATTACAAAAAAGAGCAATAAGGATTATAAAACACGTTGACTATTACGAACCGACAAATAAATTGTTTAATACTTTGCATGCCTTAACATTTGTTGATTTAGTTCATTTTTTATATAATGTACAGACAATGTATAAAGTATATAATAATTTGCTTCCAAATTGTATCGAGACTGTTCGAAATAAGAGAAAGTCAGTATAAACTAAGAGGAATGCATATGTTTAAAAAAATAAGGGCAAGAACCGATATAAAAAAATATATAGGCTATCTGTCAAAGGGGTAAATCTAGGAATAATTTGGATAAGGAATTAAAATAGTGTATTTCCCTTTGTACATTTAAGAAAATGTTTAAAAACAAGGTGGTAAATAATTATAGAATTCAATATGAATAAATTTTTTATTGTATTTTATTGTACTTATATGAAATGTGTGCCTTGTTGTTTTTGTCTGTTTTTTTTTCTTTTTCTTTTCTCTTGTCTTGTATCAATTCCAGTGAAAAAGTGACACTCATTTGATTGAGCAAAGGCTTCAGCCTACACCTTTTTCAGTTATTATGTATAACTTTATTTGTTATGAAAATTTTTTGTGAGGACCGAAATAAATCTGAACTTATCTTATCTGTCTCAACTGTTGCGTTTACACTAGAAGCAAATGTTTTTCTCTCTTGCCATTCCCTGAAATGTTATTTGCACAGTGTTTCAACATTTTTAATAGTAGAATAGTTTTGCAAAGCAATTTGTGAATCGCAAAGAATAGTTGATTTTAGTCAGATCTTTTCAATGAATCCGTCAAATTGGATCGCAAATGGTCTGAATAATTGTTTTGTGAACTAAATAAAGGCCTAGTTGATTCTAGTCAACTCTTTGCAATGAATTGGTTAAATCGGTTTGCAAAGCGGTTTGAATTGTTACTTTGTGAATCCCAAAAGAATCATTCATTTTTAGTCCATTCTTTTCAATTAATCAGTTAAATCAGATCCGACAGATCGCAAAGAGTTTTGAATGATTGCTTTGTGTATCCCAAAATAATTGTTCATTCTACTTAGTTATTTTCAATGAATCAGTTAAACCGGTTTGCAAAGCTGTTTGAATGATTGCTTTGTGAATCTCAAAAGAATCATTCATTTTAGTCAATTCTTTTCAATGAATCATTTAAATCAGTTTGCAAAGCAGTTTGAATGATTGTTTTGTGAATACCATAGACAGTATAAGAAGTGGACAGAGCCATCTCATTGGAACTCAGTTGAGACAGTTGAAGCCCATTTTTAGCGATTTTTGAGCACTTCCGTTCCTGACGCGCAGACTCAGACCGACTCAAACTAAGCTTGATGACGTGAGCAACCTGTCTGACAGACGTAAATCTTCTAGTAGCTGTGCGTGAAAATTGCCAACGTTAATCTTGCAGAGACGGGGAACTTGAGCAAAGAGTTCTTTGGCGTGAGTGAGCAGGAGTAAGTATTCCGTTGCTTTTATGGACTCATTATCTATGGGCTTCTCCCTTGACGGGACGTCCCCCCGATTGCCTGCGAGCTTCTCCTCCTGTCTGTACGGTAATTTCTGTACAGCGCGACAGAGAGTCGAGTGGTTATGACGCAATCGTTAGCCTATTTTTACTAAAACTGTTTCTACGGGGCCATAATGTAACATAGAAGGTAATAGAGCCCTTTATACATTGTCGTGTTTCTTTAGAAATAAATAATGGACAAGTGGAGTCTTTAAACGCCTCAGATGTAAAGTTATTCGCTGTCAAAGTGACGCCAAAATGAATGGGAGTCAATGGAAATGCTAACGCAAGTGAAGTTCTGCTACAAGATGGCGGTACCCAGCCGGCTTCAACTTCCGGTCGATGGATTACCCCCTTGGTGAATACTAAAAGATTTGTTCATTCTAGTCAATCATTTTCAAAGAATCAGTCAAACCGGATTGCAAAGCGGTATGAATTGTTGCTTTGTGAATCCCAAAAGAATCATTCATTTTAGTCAATTCCTTTCAATGAATCAGTTAAACCGGATCTTAAAGCGGTTTGAATGATTGCTTTGTGAATCTCAAAAGACTATTCATTTTTAGTCTATTTTCTTTTCAATTAATCAGTCAAATCAGATCGCAATGTGATTCCCCAAATATGTGATTCCCCAAAATAATTTTCATTCTAGTTTACAATTATTAATTTGCACAAAATATGTACAATATGATGATATTTCCCATGCAAAAAACAATAATCATTGGCTGTGCTCAGAAATGCTCTCTGCAAATGGGGTCAAAAATTGAAATTGTGCTATTCATTGCAACATTTGACATGCAATGCATGTGGCGCCGGCTAATGCTAGCTTGACGCTTGTTTCTCCCCAGAGTTTAATGCGTGGGGAACATTGACGAAACAGTGCTGAGGTTTGCGCTGGAGGATTCTGTAATTGGAACGATAAACCAAGAATAATCATATCAGGGGTTTGCCAGAAATTCTATAGTTTAATCCAATTTCACACCAATAAAGACCCAAGAAACTAACATTTGGAAGCCTTGGTGGAAGAATAAACACAAGCGTATACTAATTTACTTGTAAAGTTCTGTTCAGTTTAAAGACACACGTGAAGTGGCAGACATTTCCAAATGAACTTTATGCTGCGTGAACTCTCATGTTGAAATGTGTGTGTGTTTCCTGCACTGTGAGGCATGGCTGTAAGAGAGAAGATGTTGCGTGTGTGTGTGTGTATGTGTGTGCGCTGCTCTGAGACTGAGCCTATTTATCCTGAACTGCGGAGACGGGTCCATTAGACATGGACAGCAAAACTAATTTGATTTTGACAGAGAGAGACACTCACACACATATGGAGACTGAACTTCACGCCCCTGCCAGTACATATTTATGAATGAACAGGGTATGTTTGATTGAGTGTTTTACAACACCAACGCAATAGTTTTTATGAGTTTTATGAGGTAATTGCAAGCCTATAAGCTCATATCAGCTCAGTTTTGTCTCTATATCAGAAATTACTTCATACTGTAGGGACAATTCACCAAAAATTATATTTCTACAAGAATAAATGTTTTGTTGAAACCTACACTTTGCAGAGAAAACAACTTTATTCAGATAGACAATTTCATTACTTGTCTATGACTGAAAACCAAAAAATATTACACAGGTGCATTAAACTAATAGTGATTTCTGATTCATAGATGAATCATTTGGTTTTATTAAATGTGTAAAATGGGTTTGCTATGTCGGAAATCGGAAAATAATCGTTTATTCTAGTTGATTCTATTCAATGAGTCAAATTGGATAGCAAAGCGGCCTCATCGATTATTTTGTGATTTGCGAAAGAATAAAGAGCTGTTGCTCTTTGGGATTTTCCTGCTGAAAAAAAAAAATCGACTAGAATGAACTATTATTTTACAATTTGGTTATTTTAGTCGATTATTTTTAATAATTAGGTCAGATCGCTTCGCAAAGTGCCCCAAACGACTCCTTTCGCGAATCGTAACGGGATCAATCTGGTAAATTCATTTGGTTATTTTATTTTAAATTCATTTTAATGAATCGGTTTGGTTCACACGCAGTGGCCCGCCCCGAACTACTCTTTATGCGAAAAGTAACCTAACTAGCCTACATTCATTTGAATGAATCGTTCGGTTCGGTCCACAAAGCGGTCTGAACGAAAGGTTTCGTGAATCGCAAAAGAATCGTCGCATTTCAATGAATCAGCCCAAACGGTTAGCAAGCGGTCTGAACGACTCGCGAATCAAAACACTACAGCAGTTCCTCGGATAAAACACAATGGGAGACAGGTAAGCTTAATCTGTTTTTTGAATATTCATTTTAAGCTATATTTGACAGGACAAAGCGTAACTGTAAACGAGCGTATTTCTAATCGCTGTGTGTGTGCGTGTGACGTTAGGCCTACGCAAACCTGCGTTCGTGAGCGAGTCCCTCGGCTCAGATCGTCGATCGCTCCTCGGCTGGCGTTGGGTCAGTCTGTGGGGTGTCTGGGAACCCTTTCCTTCCTGAGGGCTGCAGTGTTTGTGTTAGACCAGCCGAAAGCCCTTCTTCTGGGTGTGGGAACCGACTCCTCCCTGGACTCCACATTTCCTCTAGTCAAGGACTGAGCGGCCGAAGCCCAGGCCGATCTGAGCCGTTACATTCAACGCGCATGTGTAAGAACAGCATACACATTTTACACATCATACAGTAGGCCATATGTTCACAAATAACATTTCATCTAGACAGAAGACTTTGTTTGCAGGTAAGCCCTAAGTTATAGTTTTTCTGAGTAGACATCTGGGTCATTCCTGGGATTCGGTGCTGTTGTGTCCCCATGAGATCATGATCTTGCCTTAAAATGTAGAACAATATCAATTTTAAACCTGTTTTTGTCATAAATAACACCAGTTGACCTCTAAGCCTATTGAAATTGATTTAAAAAATAATTAAAAACTTTTTACAGTATTTTGAACGACTTCATTAAAATGTTGTCCCCAGGTCTGTGTCGACCATTTTCAGATAAATAACACTTTTACATGATTTTCCCCAACTTTAAATTTTTTTTGGGGGTATTTCATTAATGATTCTCTCTAATTTCTCTATATATATATATATTCAATTATTAAATTTATTTGAACAATTATGATATTTTTTTTTAGCTTGTCCTTCAATTTATTGTCCAACTTGACTACGTTCCCCTTAGTTACTTGCGCAAGTGAGTGTGAGATCCTCGATTATTATTATAACCTATTTTATCTTTAAAATTAAATGTGATCAACCTTAGTACGTCCACCCTGTTAAGGGAAATATGAAAAAAGTTAGTAGAAAAATCATATTTTTAAAATGATAGTTTTAAAGGCCAGCTTGTTTTTGCTCATTGGCTGATATTAGGTCAGAATGTCCTCCCTGTTATATCTGAAGAGCTAACAGAGTGGACACCCGAGAGTGAACATAGTGATAGTAAAAGTTTAAAGTTGAAGAAGTAGTGCATTTAAAGTCTGTTTGCGATGTTTTAGAAATTGTTTCCCATCTAAATCCAGTTCAAAATCAAGTAAAATTGTAACTGGTTGTTTGTGAGCGATAGGAAATCATCCATCCATCCATTCACCCTGTTATCAGTTTGTCCACCCTGCTAAGCAGTTATTTATTTATTACAATAATTTCATAAAATCATAAAATCAGCCCCCAAAAAAAAAAACCATACTGATAATTCAGTGACAATGAAAATGTACTATAGTATCAATACTGTAGTACTTTAAAAAGTAAACGAAAATGCCTTTTATGCATTTGTACCGGTCCCTGTGGACATTTCCGATCTTCCATTTCATTTATTTTGTTTAATAACTGGTTAAATTTATTTGCCCGAGCTTGACCAGAATATATATTTTGAATGTATTACATCACCCTATCACGACTACACAAAAATGTATTAAAATGTATTAAAAACTGAGTTTGATTTCCTACATTTTATTAAGATCACAAGGCACAGAATACCAGAAATGACCCATCTGTGCTGTTCTAATCAATAAAAAAAAAGAATATGAATAGAAATGATTTACTAGTTGAGTCTAGAGCCATAAAGCTATATAGATGTTGTTGAGATCTCTACTGAATCTCTAGAGGACACGCATGTAAGATTACAGGAAAACAACTGGAGACTTCAGCAAAAAAGAGCTATTTCCATTTAATCTAAAAACAATGAGATATTTTTACGTGAGTGGTTTTTCTGGGGTAAAATAAATCTGCAGTTCTCTAAAGGCGTCATCTGTGTATTTTAGTTTCCCCTCGGTGGGTCACACACTTTGCCCCGGATTCGGCCTCTCTTAAAAAGCTCCACGAAAAACCCTTTTCACGCTCGTCCCTCGGCGGAGGAGGAGGCAGGAATGTTCACACTTCACAGATAATAATCACGCCCTGCGATCTCATAAACACACACTCCTGCTGTGGCCGACAGTAACCTGCTCACATCTTTAAATTTCACATTACTACTAGAATCAAACACTTGCCATAAAAAAAAGTCTCTGAGACCCAAAACGGAGAAGCCATGGAGTTTAAAAGAGATTAACTCTTAAAAAACTGCTTTGTAATATGATGTCATTTAACTTTTCCAACTTTCATTTAAAGGGAAAGTAGTCAAAATAACAGGGTGGACAATAAAAGCTAAAAACCTTTAAATTCAATAATTGAATAATAAAATATATACATTAGAGAGAATCATTACTGATATACCTAAAAATGGTATATATAAGATGGACAAATATAATGTATATTATTAAGTGTTGTATTGATCATGAAAATGGGGGACAAAATGTTGTTCAAAATGCTGTTAAATGTTTTAAATTATTATCTTTTTAATCAAATTCAGTATGTTGAATAGATTAACTAATCGCCTTCAAGCACACCAACCTGAAGAAAACGATCTGTTAGATGTGCGTCCCTGTGACTAAACCCGCAGCGATCGTGTCACGGCGCTTTAACGCATCTCTGGAGGAAGACGGATGAGCTGTGAGCTTTCCTCACAGCAGGGCCGAGGTGAGATAAAAGGAAAGTTTGCGGTGTGAGGACCGTACCTCTCATGACATCAGCGTTAAACGCTTCCCGACCTCCACAGCTGCTGTGCGACACACACCCTCATGCTTCCTGCACTCTCTGTCTCAACTATCCACTTCAGTTACCCTGGGGAAAACGCCTCGTGCCAGCCCACAAAAACCCCGCGTGGTTTCGTAGACGCACAAAAGCCTAATAAAATGACCTTTGATTTGGTTTTAATAGTGCGTCCCAACACTGATGCATTGAGAGTGGATATAATAGATATATAACTCAAGTAGTCCATATGACTGTGTGCTATGTTCCAAGTGATAGCTTTTTGTGAGGTGTAGAGCGAAATATAAAGTTGTTATTTGCTGGACATTTTGCAGTTACGGTGTGGCATACATTGGGAAGAACATAAATTTTGGTGTGCATGATATATCGGCCACCATATCGGTATTGGCCGATATATGATCATTTTTAATGTTATCGCTATCGGCCTGAGAAGAAATCTTGGCCAATATATAAATAATGTATTATTTCCTTCAGTTGAGACGCTTTAGACGCTCCATGATGGTTTTGAATTGCTTGAAATATGATTGGAATCACTTCAAAAAAAGGAAAATAGAGTTCGGTGTAGCATGTGCAGCGCAAGTCTGTCATATAAGCTACATAAGATTATAATGAGAATATATTATAATGTGTGCTTGGGACATGGCTTTTAATAGTGAGACTTTTGTTTTTGTAATCAGGCTCTATAAAGTTACCGTACAGGAAAACTCGGATTTTGATTTATCGGTTTTAAGAATTATCGGTTATTATCGGTATCACTATCGACCAAAATTTTCATATCGGTGCATCCGTATATGTTTATAATATCTGATGATGAAAACCAGCCAGAAAAAGTCTAAACAAAAGCCGTTTGCTGCCATCAGGTGAATGACATTTTTACAGTAGAATTGAAGTGCACATATTAACAAAAATATGAGCTTTACATTTCAGCCTTTAAAGTTCAGATGAAGCAGAAGTTTCCACAGATCTTTTCTTCGGCAGTGATGATGTATTTTTGTAGGCCGAGCCATAAGTCCGAAATCTGGTTCCCTCGACAGAAAACCCAATAGGATTTTTCCATTGGCTTTTGGATTATTGCCGAAAATAAGCTCTAAGATCAGCAAATGTTTCTGATTACTACATTTGTTGTTCCTCATAATAATCTTCACAAATTAACACAACTTCTATGAATTTTGAAGCCTAAATATAATCGGCAGAAGTATAAAGCTAAAGTAGGCTATAAGCGAAGTACACCACAGTTGACTTCAACGTCAACAAAACGTCTTAATTAAGACACCTTTTCCCTAAAAGTTCGAGTTATGTTAGTTTACGAGAGTGCGATTATAAACACGACGAGGCTGTGAAAGCGACTAGTGAGTAAATGAATTTGCCTGTTCAGTGTGATGATGTTTAATGTCCACAACTATCTCTGTAGTCACATTCAGCCACTTAACCGCCTTTTTCAAGACAAGTAAAAACGTTTTTAAAAAATCACATTACTGATGTATTTTATGTTGTAGAATAAAATCTGAAAATATGTTCACCACAGACGTTATGTCAGAAAACCCATTGACTTCAGGACGATGGAACCGGAAATGCTAAAATGCTAAAATGCTAAAATGCTAAAATGCTGCTTGTTTCTGTGTTTGGGCCTACATTTTTTGGCTTTAAAATGCTTTAAAATGGCTTTTTGGTCACTTTTAGACAGATTTAAAGAAAATGACACGCATACAGCAAGACAATATCAATATAATTTCACAAACCTATATCACTTGAAGCCAAAATCCATCCTTCTGTCCCTTTAAATATCGGTGTTAAAAGAGCACATTCATCCGTTTAGTGAAGCTGATTGCTATATCCAACATCGGGTCTTCCTTCATTTTTAACTCGTAGCTGCTGTTGGAGTGGTGGCTTGGTAAATGTGTTGCCTATCACATATCTCTGCTCTCCATAATTAAGATATTTGGTACATTTATATCAGCGGTAGCAGTTCAAACTAACATCATGTAATTTCATTAACACTAAGTTGACCTTCAAAATTTAGGTGAAAATGCAGATGAGCCGCCACTTCATGAATAAATCGTTCAAAATGAGATCGATAACATGCATTTGCAAAATAGGACACATTTCATGCCGACTTTAAACCATGTGGATGCCGATACAATACTTTCATTTAGATTTTTCTTAGTTAAAACATGAGTAGAGGTTTTTTTAATCAACATTTTGCAACAATTGCTGTGTTGACTGGATTTTTCCCTCAAGGGCCATAATATTTCTTGCCTCAAACCACCTTTTCTTCAGAAATGGGCCCTTGTAGAAAGTGCTTATGTGAACTACACACTTTCACATTGCAGCAACGTGAGTAACTATGACAAGCTTGGATTGTTCTTTGTTTTCCCATTAAAATTTATATGAGCGGATTAGGTGTGTGTGTGTGTGTGTGTGTGTGTGTGTCCTGAGGCTCATTGATACCAGTGCTGATGTCATAGTGTTTTCCTGAATCCCAGCTTTGAGATCATTGTCTAAAGAGGTTGTTCAAAGGTCAACCGATCTCACACGTCAAGAAACGACACAACCCAATTGACAGCGACATTGGGCCGCTTCCTTTGAGATTTCATCAAACTCTTTTCACAAAGCTTTCTTCTACTGCATGAAATACACAGTGCACAGCGCTATAGTACACAGTAAATAAAACAGACAGTGTTTACAAATGAATACTGAGGACTAATCACAGAGTTTATTTACACACTGAGAAGGATAAACAGTGCAAAAACAGACTATTTAATAGTAACTGTGGTAAATAGTCGTTAAAAATTACATGATCCTTCAGAAATCATTCTAATATGCTCATTTGATGCAGAAACATTTCTAATTATTATCAATGTTGATAACAGTTTCAACCGTTTTGTGATCCATTTTTCCCCCCAGGATCCTTTGATGTATAGAAAGTGTAAAAGAAAAGCATTTATTTCATACATAAATCTTTTCTAATATTATAAACGCCTTTACTGTCACTTTTGATCAGTGTAATGCGTCCTTGGTGAATAAAAGTATTCATTTATTTCAAGCTTTTGAACGGTAGTGTAGCTTTGTTATGGTCACTTTCACTCAAACAATCACAATGAATGAATTACTCACAGAGGATAATGTTTTCTCATACAGATTTCTATCAAACGTTGCTCTGCGGTTTCCCGTGGGGGAGGCTTGACGTCTTTCCTTCTTTGGGGCATTGTGGGATACGTCTGTCTGAGGCCGATGGACTCGGCTCTGCATAATATCTGCAAGAGCTCTTGATGAGGGAAAGTTGAACAAAGGCTGACCGGCCTGAGCTAGGCACTCCTGGGTTTAATTAGGAAGTGTGTGTGTGTCTGTGTGTGTGTGTAAGGAGCAGGGTGGGACTATTGCAGCAACAGTGGGGAAAAGAGTACACGCCGATCGATCAGCGCGAGCCAGAGTTTTGCGTCACAGAGGACGACAGTCTGTGGTTATCATCACTCACGCACTGCTCCATTCAGACGATTGTTTTGCCGATTGAATAGTGCTGCTCAACGCGGAGCCAGAATTGGTGGAAATCATTCAAAAACAAAAAGCCATTGTTTCATAAAAGCTTTACCACCTTCCAGCCCAGCACACAATGACTCTATAATGGTTATCCGTCTCCATAAACACACGCACAAGGAAATTGACTAAGAATGATTTGTGCATGCTTTATATGTGATGTTTAGGTGCTGTATGTAAGTTTTTGACTGTACTAAAGCATAAAAATACCATAAAATGTTAAGTTTGCAGATATTTAGGAAACATGCTGAGTTCACATACTCGTTTCTCTGAAAAAACACTTCTACAGCCAGTTACTTTGCTTTGAAATATGCGCTTTGCGTCAGAATGTCTGTTTTTGTTTTGGTCTGTGGTATATCGCACGTTGCAAATTTACCCAATAGTATTTCGACACCACAGGTTGCCAGTTGGCGTAAAACACAGCGTATTGCAGCAATGGAAACCAGCAAAGAAACTGGGTCAGAGATTGCAGATTCTGCCCAACCTAAAAAAAAATGTCTCCGCACCCATCTAAAATCTCTATGAATGGGAGCATAATAAAAACGTGATATCAACTCATCATGAATCAATAAATCAACTCATCAACTTACAGTGTGTAAGTCTCCTCTGCTTTCATTGTCAATTGCGCTCGTTCCTGTTGCGTGTCCTCAAACTGGCAACCCGCGTGAGCGTCGAGTCTGAGCAGGACGGGGCGGCGGAAACAACTCTCTGATATTTTGAATTTGGACTGTAGTACCCATTTCAACCACTAGGTGTCAATCTTACAGACTGCACCTTTAAATTTAAGGAATTATGCAGAACAGGTAAATGTATAATACTGAAAGTTGCTATTAGACTACAGTGGTTGTACGATTTGTCTAATGACCATGCTTGTGGTTCTTGTTTAGCAACTTACATTTCAAAACAAAATTAATGTTTGAGGTATAAATGTGTGTAATCTGTGTTGTACATGAAAATTTGAGGTATGTTGAGTGAAGTGATTTACATATACATTGAAAACTGTTGTTCTAAATGCTCACTAGTTCTGAAATTTGGAGTAATTCAGTAAGTTAAAAAAAAAAAGAAAATAAATACTTTTATTCAGCAAGGATCCATTAAATTGATCAAAAGTGACAAAAAGAGTAAACAAAATACACCCATCGATTCCATCATCCACCCGGAACAAACCGTTCCCTCGGACAGCCTCTGCTCCAACTGGCCAGGATAGGTCAGAGTGGCTGGATGTTTAAAACATTTTTTGTGAAGGAATTCCTGACACTGAATCGTGCCCGGGACGGTGCACCCTCTCTCGGACGCCCGAGCGGGTCAGAGGGGGTTGAGGTCTCCCCTGAGCCTGCACTTTTTTCTTCAGCCGGCCATCAATTCCTACATTCAAGCCTGCTAAGGTGCACTTCTCTTGGCTGCCAGCAGCAAACTATGCACTGGTTTGCTTCTCTGGAGGTCTGTGTTTGAGATAGTTCAAAACCTGAGTACAGTCAATCACACAACCGCCTGAGAACATTCGATGCCTCTGAGTTGTCAAAACACCTCTCAAAGTGCTTGCTACGGATGCAAAAACACAGAAAATCGAACCCGATCCGAATTTTTTTATGACAGATGACGGTTTCGGAGGCAGTGTGTTAATATGATTGACACAACGTGAGATCGTATTTATTTTTTAACGTGCGAAGATTTTGGACGAGAATTTTGGACTCCGTGTGCAAGGACCTTCAAAATTGAATCCTGCCCGGGACTGCACATCCTCCCTGGGATGCCCGAGTGGGTCCGAGGGGGGGAGGGGGGAGGGCAAGCAGTGTGCAGGAAACCACATGTCTTTGGGTTCCAGGGGGTTGCAAAGCTGAATCTTTAAGGATTTGATGGAAAGGCACCACCAGGAGTGGAACCCATGCGGCTTAATTTGCCTCAACATGGGAAACCTCACCCGGCCCGGACACGGAAAGGAATGCTAGTGTAAGTTGGACCAGGCAAATAGAGCTGTTTTTTTTTTTTTAAATGAGCAAAACGCATCTATAATGAGCCTAGTTTACATAGAGCAACATTTGAGCAAAACAACCTTCCTTTGTGAACTTTGCTTCCAAAGAAAATGTTCTTGATGAAAGTTGAGAAATCACTGTGGATTATGACATTGTGAATTTCACTGAACAGTTGTGCCAATTGTTTGTCTCTTTGGTATATTTTTGTCATTTAAATTAGTAATTGTTCTGTTTAGCACAAACATACCTCCTTCTATGTTCTTCCCAGTTACATAAGTATCAGTGCTGTTGCCGATGTTCCTCCTAAAACATAAAGAGTATAGATAGATACTGCATAAAATTATTGCGAAGAGCAGTTAATATTGAGATCTTTGTCTTTGGTTTCCTGGCAAATCTGAGCAGTTTAAAACTGTTTTGAGATCAGGATGCACGTGAGATTGGGGACATTTTCCCAGGAGAAGCATCTGAGAAGCAGGATGCATTTAGTCTGATAGCAATACAATTGAGACATTGAAGATATTTTTTTTGGTCATATTTATTTCCCTTGAGTTTCACTCGATTTCTCAACTTTCAACCAGAGACGAGAAGATCTGCCAGCTCTTTCTTTTGAAATGAAGATCTCTGTCGCAACACCGTAAATGCATTTCAGAGAGTTCAAAACGCTGCAAAGTCAAAGGCCTTGAGTTTATTTTGAAGGCAATAATGAAAACCTCACATTCTCTTATTCCTTCCTTCCTGTTCTTTGGCTTTTATTCACAATCAAAGAAAGGAAGAGAACTAGGGAGTCACCCTGTCAATGTGAATAAAGTGAAATTGATGACAGTAACTTTTGGTTTTCACTGAGATGAATCGCTCAGATCGGTGAGATCAGATGTGTTTTATTCAGTCTTCCTCCTGAATGCATGCCGGTTCAAAGTCATGTCACTGCCAGGAACTGTCTGGCACGGGAAGTGCAGTGATCCCACGCTGAGATCTTCCATCCCTGCAGCCATGACAGAGATTTCAGAGCATTAATTGGCCGTCCTGTCTCTCTACGAGACACTTAAGCAGATCTATAGCTTTCTAAAACCCCTCGGTTCAGGCTGTTTTCCTTGCTTTCCGTGTGTTGAATTGAACCTCAGAACAGCAGGAGTGATGCTTCGCTCTTTTAGAAACACAATACTGCAGAAAGACGGATAACTTTTTAGTGTTTCGCCAACTTTTATGGGCAAAGCGAAAGAATTCCCGCAAGGAACAGCTTCTCATTCTCGTTTAAAGAGCAAAGCCGCTGTTGGAGGTTCAGCAGTGTATTTCATTCATGAATAGAAACACTCCTTTTAAAGGTCTTTCTCACTGCATTAACACAGAAACCATTTACTCCAGTTCACTCTCACTTGTTTAGAGGAGGTCAAAGGTCAGACAATAGCCCAAAGAAGAGACGTATAAAAGCTGATGGAGCTCAGAGGAGGAAAACCGTGGATTCTTTGCAAGGTTGTGGCCATTGATCAAAAGATTTCTCTTTCATTTCTCATTTATCAACTTAGGAATTATATCAGTTCCCAGGAAGCAATTTTGCATTTAAAAGACGTCTAATAGACGTCCAAACACAGCCCTGACGTCTAGGCTAAAACAAGGCAAAATTTGGGCTGTCAGTGAAAACTTTATAGACGTCTAAACCATAGCCTAAGAATAGACTAGTCATCTAAAATATGAACATGTCAAAGAAATGAAACCAAACTCATTGTAATCACTGTTGACTTTGCTAACATGATGGAAGATCATACATCTCGCAAGTTATTTTGGCAAAAAAGACATGTAAACGACATTTGGCTAGAAGTGGGTTACTCATAGCCAGACTATATTGGGTCTATAGTTAACCTAGACTGTGAAATGACGGCTATTGCTTGCTGTGTTGTGTCTCAGACATAGTTAACACAGACTGTGAAATGACGGTTGTCTCAGACATTGCTCCTAAAATTAATTAAATGGCAATTGTTGACATAGTAATGAGCATTTAACCCTAGGTCAATGTAGCCCTGGGTTATTTTGTTCCAACGTAAATTGCTGTGGTTTACTGTTTGCTGGCAGGACCGGATGAGCTCGTTCGACCTTCTGGTTTCTCAAAGTCAGGTGAAGAAAAGGCTGGAGGTGCTGAGGCCCGAACGCTGAGCCACCCCTCACTGTGGGACCTCAGCTGTGTCTCTGTCCCCGGGGCCACAGCAGTGATATTTCAACAGACAGAGATCTTGGGTTGGGTCCAGGAACCCCCTGGTGCTCCTATGAGTTGCATGACTCAAAGACAGAGAGATGCTAGAGTTAAACCACATGTTTCCCTCAGCCTTTTGCTTATTAAATGTCTTGAGGGTTTGGCTACACAGCATGAGAATGAAACACAAATGTAATATTCTTTAATTCATAAATATTCAACTTGAATAGATCAGTCAGACAAGGTTGTCAGTTCTGAGCATTTTCTTGTTTTGTTCTTCCAGGGTGGTTAAGTGGTTGCTAGAGGGTTCATGGTGGTTAAGTGGTTGCTAGAGTGGTCTGGGTGGTTGTTAAGCAGTTGCTAGGGTGTTCTGGGTTGTTGTTAACCAGTTTCTAGGGTGTTCAGGGTGGTAAAGTGGTTGCTAGGGGTTTTTGGGCTGGTTAAGTGTGTTCTGGGTGGTTATGTGGTTGGTATGGTGTTCTGGTGGTGGTTAAGTGGTTCCTAGGGTGTTCTGGTGGTGGTTAAGTTGTTGCTAGGGTGTTCTGGGTGGTTAAATGGTTACTAGTGTGTTCTGGGTGTTTAAGTGGTTGCTAAGGTCTGGGTGGTTCAGTGGTTGCTAGTGTGTTCTGGGAGTTTAAGTGGTTGCTAAGGTCTGGGTGGTTACCGTGGTTGCTTGCTAGTGTGTTCTGGGTGTTTAAGTGGTTGCTAAGGTCTGGGTGGTTCAGTGGTTGCTAGGGTGTGCTGTGTGTTTAAGTGGTTGCTAGGGTGGTTCAGTGGTTGCTAGGATGTTCTGGGTGGTTAAGTGGTTGCTAGGGTGTTCTGGGTGGTTCAGTGGTTGCTAGGATGTTCTGGGTGGTTAAGTGGTTGCTAGGGTGTTCTGGGTGGTTAAGTGGTTGCTAGGGTGTTCTGGGTGGTTCAATGGTTGCTACGGTGTTCTGGGTGGTTAAGTGGTTGCTAGGGTGTTCTGGGTGGTTCAATGGTTGCTACGGTGTTCTGGGTGGTTAAGTGGTTGCTAGGGTGTTTGGGGTGGTTAAGTAGTTTGCTAGTAGGGTTGGGTGTTTACAAATGTAATAATGTTAAGTTTAACATACTAGAGTAAATTAATTTGACCTAAACCAACTAAATTGTGTTGACCCAAATAAACTGGAAAATAATTGAATTAACTAAATTAAATAAATGTTCTTCAGTTAAATTAAGGGTAGTGAATTAATTTTTGTGTGTTAGATTAAAAACTTACCTGACTAAAAGTGGTACTTGAGTACTTTAGCACTTGAAATCCTAAATTCACAAAAACAGAAAAAAATATAAATAAATCTAAACCGAAATAGTACTAAAAACCCATACAAATGACAAAAGTAACAAAATTACCTAAACTTAAGTTAGAATAAAAACAGAATACATAAAAATAAAAGCTACTTCAAAATGTGAATAAGTAATACAATAGTATGAAACAACACTGGTCTCATTTGCGTTTATTTTTATTTCTCCAAAGGTCTTCCCAGACCTTCCCGTGGAGAGAAGACGACCTGGTCCCGGGCGTCAAACATCTGATCTACTGTATGTGTCGGGTGTCAGCCCATCTCTTCTGTGCTGTGTGTTCACCAGGTCGTGAGGGACGCTGGCTATCGAATCTGACGAAGTGTGTCGTGGATGCTGCTCTGACGCAAGCAAACCATTGAGTTGTAGTGTCTGGTGTCAGGGAAACGCATAGCAACGCAAATGCTGCCTATAAATACGTCTCTTAAGTCTGGCTATTTTAAAACGCCGTGTCGAAGCGAGCAGTTCAAGGCCACAACCCATCACCTATAGAGCTGGTCGAGTCTGGGGACTGCAGCTGTACTGCTCTAATGGACAAATGGTTGTTTTGTGCTTTTGTACAAATAGAACATTTCTGTTTTTCAGTTCATGACGGAAATACAAAATCTGTGTGTTTTGTTTAGTTAACTAAATGTGCAAGTATTTGCCTTTCTTTTACATTTTGCCAAAGTGTTGTAGGTGGTTGCCAGGGTGTTGCTATGGTGTTCTAAATGGTTAGCTAGAGTAATGCTATGCGGTTGCTAGGGTGTTCAGGGTAGTTGCCAGGGTGTTGCTTTAATGTTTCTAAAGTTATTTGAGTGGGTTGAGAGTGTTGCTATGCGGTTGCTAGGGTGTTCAGGGTAGTTGCCAGGGCGCTTCTTTAATGTTTCTAAAGTTATTTGAGTGGGTTGAGAGAGTGTTGCTATGCAGTTTCTAGGGTGTTCAGGGTAGTTGCCAGGGTGTTGCTTTACTGTTTATAAATAAATTCGTGCCGGTTGAGAGAGCGTTGCTATGCAGTTGCTAAGGTTTTCCGGGTAGTTGCCAGGGCGTTGCATAATTGCATTACTGTTTCTAAAGTGGTTTGAGTGGGTTGAGAGAGCGTTGCTATGCGGTTGCTGGGGTGTTCAGGGTAGTTGTCAGGGCATTGCTTTACTGTTTCTAAAGTGATTTGTGTGGTTGTGAGATTGTTGCTATGCAGTTGCTAGGGTGTTCAGGGTAGTTGCCAGGGCGTTGCTTTACTGTTTCTAAAGTGATTTGCGTGGGTTGAGAGAGCATTGCTATGGAGTTGCTAGGGTGTTCAGGGTAGTTGCCACGGTGTTGCGTTAATGTTTCAAAAGTTATTTGAGTGGGTTGAGAGAGCGTTGCTATGCAGTTGCTAGGGTGTTCAGGGTAGTTGCCAGGGCATTTCTTTCTTGTTTCTAAAGTGATTTGCGAAGTTGCGAGAGTGTTGCTATGCAGTTGCTAGGGTGTTCAGGGTAGTTGCCACGGTGTTGCGTTAATGTTTCTAAAGTTATTTGAGTGGGTTGAGAGAGCGTTGCTATGCAGTTGCTAGGGTGTTCAGGGTAGTTGCCAGGGCGTTGCTTTCTTGTTTCTAAAATGATTTGCATGGTTGTGAGAGCGTTGATATGCGGTTGCCAGGGTGTTCAGAGTAGTTGCCAGGGCGTTGCTTTAGTGTTTCTAAAGTGAACTTTAAAACAAATTTTGCAAAGTGAGTTTGCAAAACAACACATTTAAAATGTTAATTGGATTTTGACCACACTTTATGATTGTTCGCCTGCATGTGAGCAATTGTAATAGTGATGCTTGACTTGGTAAACAACCACACAGTCTTAAAAAATATGCCTTTCAAATTCACTACTCAAATCAATAAACAATAAAGCAAGACACTATATGCGTGGTGAAGTCTGGATCATCCAGGCACACAATGCGCAGTGCAGTCATGGAGAACACACTGTAAAAGAAAGACACATTTCCTTCCATTCATTATTGAAAGTTTTACACACACGAGAAAGCTTGTTACAATCGACCCGACCCAAAGCGCTCTTTAACTGAGACTTCAAACAAACAGCAAGAGTGACTGCAGAAATAATTAAAGCCAGTCGCCTCTAAAAGAGTTACAAGAGACTTCAGTGCGGCTCATTCGGTCAGAGTTCAAAGTCATAACAGTTTGTTTTATCATTCGGCTTCCAAAATGGATGCTTCAGCACAAATATAATGACACATTCAATTTTATGCAACAGCTGCAATTAACTATATTAGATTAGATAATATAATATAATTGATAGATATAGATATATTATACAGAATATTCGTGTATTCAGATGATTTTTGAAATCACTCACTCCACATGATACCACAAGATAACGTATTCTGTTTGCACAGGAGTTTATTAAAAATAGTTCTGTCGACAGCTTACAGATATAACATTTCCAAAGACACTTATGGCGATTACAATCATACAATAATTTGAAACTTGTTTGTTGTTAAGACACATTCTTTTCATTCTCCCATCAAACATAAGCACCTGAAATCAACGATTCACGATTTTCATTTTGTTAAAATGATCAAAAGTGCTCAAATACACATAAAATTGTCATCTTAAATGCGGTTATCAGTCTTTTTAAGTTACTTCACATGCCGCTCAAGTCAGAGCATGTCTGTCGTCATAGTCCGAAGTACAAGAATATAAACACAATAAACTCAATAAAAGAAAATAATAGCATGTGGTTTTCCAGCCCATTGTTGTTTATACATCATAACACTAGTGATATAAGTACCGTACGTCTACGAAAGTGACATATAAAGTAGTTGGGTGTCAGAAAAACGCTCTCAATGAAGAAAAAAATCATTGTTCTTCATTTCCTCATTGTCCTCCCTTTCCTTTATGTCTCAAAGTGCGTCTTTCCATTAATCCGACCGGACAGGAAGCAGCCGTGGATTAATACGGCACTTCCCGTCTCTGGGTTTGCACAGCGGTTACTGGTCTTAATTTTGCCTTGGCCCGCGTCCCAGATAACCGAACGGTCCTGCCTGACAGGCAAAAGAGACTGAGGAGAAAACAAAAAGAGAGAAAGCACTTACAAACCACTTGAAAGGTTGGCTAGCGCTGCGGCCCGTCAGAAGTTGTGAGGTTGTGAAAACGAGCGTAACCGTTGTCCCACACTGCAAAAAATTACTTTCTTACTGTACATAGTCTTGTTTTCCAAGTCAAATATCTAAACATTCCTAAATCAAGATACATTTACTTGAAAAAGGGCCTATTATGCCCTTTTTGGGCTCTACTAGAACAGGTTTTCATGCTTGAATGTTCAAAACCCAGTATTTTTCGCATATTCTCCATTGTTGCGGCTCCTCTCTTCCCAGTCTGTCAGTAACGCTCTGTTTAGTTCCTGTCTCTATGAAACCCCTCCTTCTGAAAAGCACACTGTGCTCTGATTGGTCGGCTGGACCAGTGTGTTGTGATTGGCTAACAGCTTTGAGCGTGTTTCTTAAATGTCACGCCCATATAATCGCGAGTTTCAACAACTCAACCAGACATCACCTCTTTATTTACCGTATGCCTTAGGCGGGAATAATTTAAATTAGGAATATTGTGTTCATTCGCACACGATAACTCAAGACTACAATCTACCAAGAGCAGCGCAAATTAGCGTCTGGTTTAAGACATGCTTTTTGGGTTGGTAAATAATTTGGGTGGTAAATAATGGCGCAAATACCAGTAAATTGACGAGCGCAAACCTTAGTAAATCACTTTTAAATACTCTCTTCCCACAAATATTGCATCTGAAAGGAAAACTCCTACAAATGCATATGCAATAAGGTCAGCCGCAAAAATAACCCTGTCCACGCCTTTTCAGTGCTAGTTTTTCTTTAGTAAAACCTAACAGTAGTTTGTTAGCGCCAAAAATGACACAAGCTGTTAGTAAATCTGGCTCTAAGTCTTGTTTTCTGAAAAATGTATCAAAATTAAGTGAGTTTGTGCTTAAAACAAGAACAAATATCTGTCAATTGGATAAGAACAGTAAACGGAAAACTAGATTATTTTTCTGACCCCGTTGACATTAGTTTTAAGCATAAACCCACTTCATTTTGATCATTTTTTCAAAAAACATGACTTAATGGCATCTCAAATAAATGTACCTTGATCTAAGGTATTTGTAATGGAAAACAAGA
This sequence comes from Rhinichthys osculus, assembly GCA_029959095.1. Classification (NCBI taxonomy): domain Eukaryota; kingdom Metazoa; phylum Chordata; class Actinopteri; order Cypriniformes; family Leuciscidae; genus Rhinichthys; species Rhinichthys osculus. The sequence continues at coordinate 49,296,707 of JARWKJ010000002.1, forward strand.
CAAAAACGCTGAGTAAGAAAACAAGTTTTTCATTTCTTTTCTTGTTGCAGTGCAGCTGTGTCTCGACAGCTGGACGCATGCAGTCTCGATTAAATGCTCCGAACGCTCATTCTGAGACCCATTCGTGAAATCCCGTCATCCGGTTTTTTTCTCCGAGAGCACTCGGCTGCTCTGAACTGGGGGCAAAACATCTGGACATTGTCCCAAAATGTGAGTGTAACGACGTTTTGACTGGTTTTTGGAGTCCGTGCTTGTGTGTAAATCAGGCGAAGATGCTCCTCTGATGGGCCATCAAGGCTGTCTGACTCTCTCTTCTCCTTTCCTTCTTTCTCTCCATCCGCACCTTCCAGCAGATGGCGCTCAAGGCGAGCAGCACCAGCCCGGCCGAGAGCAGCACCAGTCCGAAGTAGGATATGGTGGAGCCGTGAGAGTTGAAGCTGTAGGCCACGGCGGTCACCACGATCCCGGCGATCAGGACCACCACGCCGAACGGGACGGTGCACCGGTAGCAGGAGAGCTCGGCTCCCCCGGTGGCCGCCGTCAACTGCACCTCGTTGACCAGAGGAACGGTGACGGCCGCCGGTGGCTCGTTGTTGTTGGTTTTCTCGGCCAGGATTCGCTCGGGAGCTCCGGGGATCGTCATGGTGTCTTTCACAAGCTCGGCGGGCATCGCAGGGTCAAGGGTCAGTGTGTTTCGAGGCATCAGCCGAAGTCTGAGCCGTCTCTACTCAATATTCTTCTCACCGTTTCCACACCTGTAGGAAAAGCAAGGCGAGTTTATCACAATACAGGGTTTTATACAATTAGAAAATGGTTTTAAAGACTTTTTAAGAATAAACAATAGAGCACTGCAGTGTTTTTGGAGGACGAAGTTTTAGTCGCATAACATCGGTTAACGGAAACGCAGTCATTTCGCAATCGCTTTTTATCGACATTTAGAAAATATCTCAAAAGTTTTGCGCAAATCTGTAACGGAAACGCGGCTACTTTGGTTTCCTCAACGGGATTCCATTGGCTTTTGGATTATTGTAGAAAATAAGCTGTGACCAACAAAAGTTTATGATTCTTACGCGTTTTGTTCATCATGACAATCTTCACAAATTGAATACAACTTAAATGAATGAATATTGAAGCCTAAATACAACCGCCAAAAATGCACCACGGTCACATTCCAGTTAAGTTATTTACTGGGTTTTATACAATGAGTTTTAAAACCTTTTTTAAGAATAAGCAATAGAGCATTGCTGTATTTTTGGAGGCCGAACAATAAGTTTGCATCACTAGCCACGTTTCCATTACCCTTCAAATTGCGCAAATTGAAATTGGGAATTGAAAATGCACCCAATGTGTTTCCCAAACTTTTGTCGCAAACTGGTCGTTCAACCACGTTGGTTTATGACGTCACGCACGTGGTGGAGTAATAACTACTTTTAATTAATCAGTTTGAGATCGAATTAATGCAAGGTGTTTTGATATACATTACAGACATGGCATCTGAGGAATATTTCAAATTTTTCTCAGTTATATAGTTTATTTCCAGATTCAATCATAGGCTCGGTACTAGAGGACGTTCGCACACGCGCAGTCTTCAAAAACTACGCTTTAAATCTCTTGACAAACTAAAAGACGTAAATTACATTTTGTATGTATTCTAAATAAAACATACTGAATGTCAGCTTGCTTATGTTGCTCAAGATAAGGCTTTATTAAATCCACATGTCATGCAAACAAGAAACCACACAACTCTGGGATGCTGCTTGCGAATGTTCATTAGAACTATGTTTTCGGGAAACGTACTATGCTGATAACGACGGTACTTGTGACCTTAGTTGGCTAACGATGCTTTTGGTAAACGCACGCCATGGTCTGGTTGTCGATCATTGCATTGCTCTGTGATTGCTATGGTTTTTTTTAAGGTAGTTGCTAGGGTGTTTTTGAATGTTTTTGTGCGTTGCTAGGTTGGTTGCTAGTGGTGTTTGTTTGTTTATAGGAGTCAGAACGAGTTACACGCTGAAGTGCAATACTTAATGATCTAAACAAAGCCCAAACTCGATGTATGAGCAATAGTAATAGTGATGGTTGAGCGAGTAAACACATGTGAGCGCAGGGCAGGTCTGTGGAGTTGTTTTGGTTTTCAAGCGGGAAGAGCCCCCAGATCCCCTTTCTGACCACAGACGCAGGCCGACCGTCGTCTGAATGACGCAAAGAGAGCTGCCACATTCCCTGGAGAGCTCACGATATGACATTACAAACCGGCCCATGAAACACGAGCGCCGTATAAATTAACAGTCACTTCTCAAGGGGCTTTTTCTTAAGAGGGTCAACAGAGCTGCCAAACGCCCGTGACACTTCTCTCTGACCGTTACACATTACAGCTGCGCGGTTTAGCCTGGATTTTAACCCTCATGTGCTTCAGATTCAATACTTTTACATTTACAGTAGATCTTTCTTTACAATCAATATAAACTGACGGATATTGTTGAACTTTAGTTTTTCCTCTAAACTGAGCATGCAGGTTTTTTTTTTTTTTTTTTTTTTAGAAAAGTGGCATAGTAACATTGTTTCTTTATAGCAAAAACACAATATAAAACATATCCGAATGGTGGCAAACTCATTCACAGATTCTGAAAATTGCATTTGCATATAGTTTTATAGCCCATAAAGAAAAGGTTATATTATTTTCATGCAGAACTAGATGTTTGAAATATCAAGCTAAATCTTATTTATAGTCAGTCAGTTGTCATAAAAGTTGATATAGTCATAAAATATCTAATTAATGGCTACCTTGATGCTGTTGTATGTTTTCGAGTGTTTAAAGGGTGTTGAAATCTTTCAAATAAGTGCATTTGTGCACTAAATAGGGCAAAAAGAGTATATTTATTGCTTTATATTTATATTTATAGATATATATTTATATTTATATAAAATGCTATTATTTATGTATTAAAACGTTTGTTTTGGTGACTTAAAATAACATATAATCTTTATATTATCATTGCAATTACATTAAAACTTAGTGTTTTTGAGAAACCGACATTAAAGGTCTTGTATTTCACTAGCTATACATCAGAAACTGCATGCATGAAGACATTCACTAATGCCACGTGCGACACCCTTACGAATATGATATTTTATGAATGTGAAATAATGAGTTTGGTGCATGCATGAAGGTAATCTGAGACAGGGGCAAGTCATTCACCTCACACGTGTTTTCCATCCTGCCCTCTGAAGATCCTGTTCAGCAAACCGAAGGCGTTAAAGTCCCGTTATACTCCAAACACAGGCGGCTTCTAGAGATATCCTCCTCCTGAAGCGTGTCGGAGACTGACTGTGTGTGCAGGTCTCATTCACTAGAAGTGCGTCTGAGTTCCTCCTCCTCCATGTGAACTAGCGCTGCTTCAGTCTGAACACACGGGGAGGGGCGTAAGCTTTGTAAACCATGTCATCTGCTGCTCGCTGATGGTTTGCAGTGATGATGATCATGTAATAAAGTTCATTGATAGGAACTATATAACTTTCCCAGTGTGTTTGGGTATAATTCATTTTGGTTAACGCTTTAAAAATAAGTCATAAATATCAAACAAAGGTAATGCTCATGACAGTATAACTTTGCGGCATTAAAAGTGGCGTATTATGCCCTTTTACAAAATTTTGATTTTGTTTTTTGGCTCTTTTGGAGTCGATTTTCACGCATGAATGTTCCAAAAATATTTTTTCCTCATGTTTTACAGTGTTGCGGCTCCTCTCTTCCCATTCTGTCAGTAACGCTCTGTTTAGTTTCTGTCTCTATGAAGCCCCTCCTTCTGAAAAGCACACTGTGCTCTGATTGGTCGACTGGATCAGTTTGTTGTGATTGGCCAACAGCTTTGAGCGTGTTTGGGAAATGTCCTGCCACTTTACCAGGGGCGGCGCCAGATAATTTTGAACGCAGGTGCTGAGGGGGTGCTAGATCATTGACAGGGGGAGCTGCGCAATTAGCCTATATATATATATATATACACACACACACACACTATTATTTAAATGAGCAAAATTTATAATGATGAGATGTGCTCCAGTTCACGTGCAATGCAATCGCGCCCGCGCCTCCTTATCTTTATCATATTGTCTGCTATACTATTTGCTTCTTATTTAGGCTATTATACCCAGTCAATTGGTTGATGAAAAATTGATTAAAATTAAGATACAATTTATACAAAACGAAATTCACTTTAAAAAAGGCTTTCTACAAAACAAAACTTAATTTATACTTAACATAAAAAAAATCCTTTTCCTTTAAATCCTCGCTTGTCTAGCTTATGCTACTCCGAGCAATGTCCGAACTTGGTATTTTGAGCACTTCTTGCGTTGTTTTTGCCTTTTCACGATGACTCGCTTGGTTTATTCCTCAGTTGAGTCGCTTTGGATAAAAGCGTCTGCTAAAATAAATGACTAAATGTAAATGTGTAAATGTAAATTTGGTCAAAATCATGTCTGACCCATCATATCTTCCGATATATCGCGCATCTTACTCGTGCTGTTCAATTTTCATAATCAGCATAGATGTAAAAAAAACAACAAAAAAAACATAATATTTTAACAAAAATGAAATTAAATGCGCTTATTTAATGGCTACAACACACATAAATGGGCCTGACTCTCTAAATATTGAAACAATTAACATTAACAATACTGAAGTGCAGTTAATTAATAGTAAATGTTAACTAATCTAATTAAGTGTTACCGATTTTTTATACACCGATTAAGAGGTCTCGTGAGTTCAGTGTTGGACATGTCAGTTGTTTTAACTATTCATTAAAGTGAATGGTTAAAATGAGTCATTCGTTTGCGTATCGGACGTGTCATTAGTGGACGTCTACGGCACGCTTGTGATTATCTCGGCAGTTTAGGACATCGCACAAGATTTGCGTCAATACAGAAAACATATCACTGGATAGGTTTTTTCGTTTATTGAAATGTGGTTTAGGTCAGCTGAATGGGCGGAACGCTTTTTAGAGAAAGCTTTTTTTAAGCTAGGCAACGTGTTTTTTTAGCACAATTCACACACCGCGGTAATTCAGGAGAAAACATCTCCAAATGCTCCACGTGAAACTGCGGTCTTCCGACCTTTTACTATCGTGTCAATTGATTTTGATTAATATGCGCGAGAAGTGTTTGAAGGCGCGAGAAGTGTTTGAAGACGTGAGAGTGCGCGCGGCCGGGGCTCTTTCTCTCTGCTCGTGATGCGCCCTATGCGCAGCAGTCATTCTATTCTACATCACTCACCGATCAAAAAAGGCTTTGGCGGGACAAAAATTTGCCGTTATTATGTCGAAATACCGAGATATTATATTGAAATAACGACTTAATATCTCGAAAAAACATATATTTGAATATAATTGATTCCAGACATAATTTTGGGGGGTGCTATCGGGGTGCTTTGGTCTTTCTTGGGGGTGCTGAAGCACCTGCTAGCCCCTCCCTAGCGCCGCCCATGCACTTTACCATAACTGCAAGTTTCAACCTTCCGGTCTCTCTCTTGAATCCAAACCGCAGTTCATCGACTGGCCACTAGAGACAGGCTGCAAAAGAGAGTCAATCCCATAGACCCCCATGTTAAAATGCCTAACTTTACAACAGAAAAAAAAAATGTTTACAGGCTGGTACAAAAAGTGGTTTTGGTCTATATAGCTAATTTTGCCCTTCATGACAACTGTGAGGGCGGTGAATTTTTTTTATAACTCATACTTTTAAATGATATTAAGCCTTAAAGTTGTGCATAATTAAGGGCGTGGCCACTTGAGTGACAGGTGGATTGCCATCACTACTAGCCGCTTGTCTGCTGTCTGTTAGCGTCACGTCACCTCAGCTAATCCGCCTCTCCGCTCATTTTCGGTTATCCGGGAGTGACACGCTGCCAAGATGGCGACGGCCGGCTCCGCCCACTTTGGGATTCAAAAATGCTCTTCAGAAACACTACGGGTGACGTCACATCACTACGTCCGTTGTTTTACACAGTCTATGGTTTCAACACACTACTAACTAACTCAACCACGCCCCTCCCCTTTATTTTGCATATGCCTTGGGAGGGAATTATTTAAATGAGGAATATTGTGATGTGTTAGTTTCCGTAAGAAAACTCAAGACTACAATGGAGGCGTTTCAGGGAGTTCAGAAACAGAGACACTGATATAGAGAATAACTCCCGCTGGAGGGACATGGGCTGCGTTTAAATTCACTTTTAGACATACACTCGCACTTCCCCTCGGGAGAATCCCCTCCGTCATTTTAAAGTGCGTTTAAACTTCGTCAAATGGATGAGGCAAGTTTATTTGGACAGACACTCGACTCCTTGAATTTGACAGAGGGAGCTCGATATGTACACTTCAGACAGATCCATAGACTACAATGCAACACGATTGTGACGATTGTGAATTTACCCACAAGTGATCAAAGGCTTAGTGCGCTCCTTTTAAACACATTTCAAGGTTTCCGCCAGTAGTGGGCGCTCATGCAACATAAGCAACAACGTACATCCGAGTTTATTTTAAGGTACAAATAAATAAATAAAAAATATTCATTTGAATATGTGTCAGTGTGAATTTGAATGCGTTTGTGATTTGAACTCTTGCTCTTAAACGCATTTATGTGTGACTCAAGCATCCAATGTGTTTCTCTGCTTCTTTTTCTGTTGTAACGTGATACAGGGTGTTGTCTACAGTCTTCCTTCCCGGAGGAAATCTCTCCTCAAACGCAGCGCGCGCTGACGGACATCGCTCGGGTCTCTGACTGACAGCACACAGACACTGAGAGTTTGGTCATTCACCTCCAGTTTTGCAACTTGCTTGAGTTCATTTGAGTTCATTCAGTGCAATTCTCACCAAACCGTTCTTTAATGAACAGATTTTATACAAACACTCCTTAAAGTTTCTTCAATTGTTCATTTAATCGTAACAGGGTTTTTTTTTTTTTGGGCTGTATAGTGTTTTAAGAAATATGTTTTTCCACAGGTTCTTTCCTATCAGCTTGGATCTAACCCTTTATTTTATTACACTTTCACAGCTATTATGACACACCGCCCATTTCTGATGAATTGATGGGCCTGTTATGAATGATGGAGTATAAATATTTGAGCTGCTCTGTCTTGTAACAGGCTGTAGGTATAGAGTATCATCTGGGAACAAAGGTGACAGCATTGGGTTACTAACAGAGGCTCTCAGACAAATATATGTCTCATGTCAGGCTCCCGACCACCCGGACGGAAATTATTTTGAGATAATGAACGTCTGACTGGCAAAAAAAAAAAAAAAAAAATATATATATATATATATATATATATATATATATATATATATATATATATATATATATATATATATTGATTGGTAAGATTTTTTATGTTTTAGAAGTCTCTTATGCTCACCAAGGCTGCATTTATTATATATATATATATATATATATATATATATATTAAAAAAACAGTAATATTGGGAAATATTATTAAAATGTAAAATAACTGTTTTCTATTTGAATATATTTTTAAAATGTAATAAAAATAAAAATAAAACATAATTACTCCAGTCTTCAGTGTCACATGATCCTTCAGAAATCATTATAATATGCGGATTTGATGCTCAAAAAACATTTATTATTATTATCAGTGTTGAAAACAATTTTGTCATTTTATTTCCAGTATTCTTTGATGAATAGAAAGTTCAAAAGAACAGCATTTGTCTGAAATAGAATCTTTTTAACATTATAAATGTCTTTCCTGTCACTTTTGATCAATTTAATGAATCCTTTCTGAATAAATGTATAATTTTTTAAAAAGTCCCCCCCCCCCCCCCCCAAAAAAAAATCTTACTGAAACTTTTGAAAGTCAGTACAAATGTTGCAAAAGCTTTCTATTTCAGATAAATGCTGTTCTTTTGAACTAGTAATCATATTATAATGATTTCTGAAGGATCATGTGACACTGAAGACTGGAGTAATGATGCTGAAAATTCAGCTTTCATCACAGGAATAAATTACCATTTGCTATATATTCGCATTGAAAACATCTGTTTTACATTTTAAGAATATTTCACAATATTGCTGTTTTTTTTTTTGTATTTAAAAAAAAGCAGACTTGCACAGTTGCATTGTGTATATATAAATATATAATAAGATATAATATTATATATATAAATATAAAATGATCTGTCTTTTTATATAATAATAATAATAATATTAATATATACATTTATATACTCTTAATTTTTTTTGTATCCACATTTCCGAAATGCGTGAGCGCGAGCACGAGCACGAGCACGTGGCGCGCGATCAGCTGCGCTCTGACGTCAGCTCCCGCGCTCACACATGACTCCTGACTCTTGTGGTGAACACGGAAACATCATGGCTCTGCTGTTCAGTGATGAGGAGTTTCAGCAGGCCTGGACCGAGCTGGACCAGCCGATGCTCGACGGAGGCTGGGAGTTCTTCACCGAGACCATGAACGTCAAAATATACAGACTTTACAACAAGGTGAATATATAATGATGAATGACTCAATTCGCACGCGCCCTGTGCATAATCAAAACAATCGCAATGCAATCTGATCTATAACATCATGCATGCATGACATGGAATAGTATAATATATAACATAATACAATGGTTGCGTTTGATTATTATTTTAGGCACGATAACATAATACAATGTCCAACGTAAATGTGCTAAATTATATTGAACATCTGTACGTGATGATGATAATGACGATAACATATTCATAAGCTTCAAACTCACCGTAAAAGCAGACCGGTTGTCATAATCCATGCATTTTTAAAATGTCGAATCAAAATAAAACACAGATATGCTTGTTTTCTAGAGCAGTTGTGTATTTTGATTTAATCCACCTAACATTAAATATATTTTTTATAATAAACTATAATTTCAGTATCATATTCTGTTATTATTTAGGCATTTCAGTTTAACAAAACTCTTGTTTAATCTCCTCCGTTTTCTCCTTGTGCTTTTTAATGTTTCATGAATTACTTAATATTGTCTTTCTGTTTAACATGCTTTTAAATGGCAGCTTCTCATTGTGACAACTTGCCCCATATAAATGGGCTTTTAAAAATAAGACAACCCTGATAAAGTTGAAAGTGTGACTATTTAAAATGAGTATATGCTATAATATAAAACATAATTCAATGGGTGAATCTAGTGGCAGTGCAGTGATTTACAACTGAACCTTTCTGTTATATAATAATTATCACAATATGTATAATAACCTCACCCATTTGATTGGGTTGGTAATATACATGATATTTAAAAGTTCTTCTATTACATTATTTGGCTCAGTGTGGATGAAATGACCAAAATCACCTATAAAAGATCCAGATGTTTTAGTGATTTATAAGCAAAAGCAACCATGACGTATTCATTCAAGATCAGTTTCTCATCTAGTGCATGTATAACATCACATCAGTCATTCATATATCGCGACGCTTGTTCAGGGTTACATGTGTGGCATGTGTTTGTGATGCATTTGTCGTGTTGAACAGGAAACGGGTTTGTACGAGTACAAAGTGTTCGGGTCTCTGGCCAGCTGTTCTCCAGATCTCCTCGCAGATGTTTACATGGATCTCAACTACAGGAGACACTGGGACTCCTATGCCAAAGGTAATCACGAGCAGGACTTCAGAAGTCATAACATCTTCATGAAAACCATTATTTCATAAGCTTTCAGTCTCAGTGTCATGCTAGTTTGACTCTCAGTATTACTCGTGAGGCAGGTTTAGACACATTCCTACTCTCATGAATCATCATTGAATGGATTAAATAGGTGATACACCCATTTCTGTAGCAGAACAACTCAAACAAGCTTTTGTTGTGGGTAAAAAAACACATTTACGTTAGTCAAGTCACGTCAGCTTTATTCATATAGCGCTCTACAGTAATAAACCGGAAAACTACCGAATCATTGATGCAACTTCATCAAATGTGACATAAATTCTGATGTAAAGACGGTGTCGTTTAGCTCAAGTCAGTTCAATGTTTATTCGGTTCGGTTCAATAACTTTGTCGATTATGAAACTAATTCAGCTATAAAGCAGCTCTACAGAAGACAATAGGGTCATATTTCAGCTCACGATAATATTACAGAGTGTCTTAAAGTTATGTTATGTAGCTCAAAATAAACTGGCGCCCACTTGAAATGCATCATGGGTTGTTTTTTTGACATTTTTTCCTAATGTTTTTCCACACTGAAGCTTCTCCTCTTGATGGTGGTCAGATCCGTTCACATGCGCAGGGAACTGGACTGGTACGTCATGCACATGTAGTGTCCCAGTAGATTGACCCGGTGTTTATCCTGTCATTGTGTGTGTAGACCGTGCTGTGTGTTTGATAGTGATGTGGTTTATACAGTACTAGTCTCACGTAGGCAGAAGATCTGGACTCGTTCATTGGCCGAGGACCATCCTGAGGCCCGTCTGACTGACATTTAAAGCGACCAATCACAGCTCGTTGTTTAGGGGCGTGAAAATGTAACGTCGATGTCCCTACTTTTAAAAATCCTGCATTTATTTGATCCAACATGACAGTTTTCTTTTTCCATGAGGGGGTTTGGCTTCACGACGCAGAACGCGACACACACGTCTCCCGGAAGTCCTGTAGAGTTCAACCAATCAGAATCCTCAAGTGTTTCTAGTCCATGCTTGACGTCTGAGGCTGAGACTTATACAGAACAGGCCTATATATAGCGAGTTTCTCAGTGGACTGATCCAGAATCAGATCCTTCAGTCTATATAAGCTCAACCGTTAGCATGTGGAAGGCAGAAACTGACCCTGGATCAGATTTCTGTACAGTGAGCAGGTTTGCACTTTGAATCTCTTTTTTTTTTTTTTGCAACAACATTAAATCTCGATCAGTACCTGTTTACTGTTTAATCAAAAGTGTTAATAGTTAAACATGAGATGGCAGAGCACCAATAAAAGAGGAGGTGTGATGTCATGTTTAAAGTGGCACATGTTGTGTTCCACTGAAGACTAGTTATAAAGTTTAAAACAGTTATAAATTAGTTATTTATGACCATTTTCTCCCTCTCTGACACTTATGCTGCATAAAAACTGCAAACTTTTTGTCAGTTTTCGAAAAAAAAAACAATATCAAAATAACAATATTTTTCAAATGTACATCCAGTTTGCTTGAATAAACTTTCACTTTTATGGTGAAAAGGATGATCAGTTTCTCATGCTGCAACAGAGTGAAAGTGGACTTTTCCCACACGGTCTTTTGCTGAAGTTCATTTGTAGTTTATTTATGTCTCCTTTATTTTGTCTGTCTGTGTGCAGATTCATGTTTATCGACAAAATTCACTCCTAAAAAGTGTGATATTCTGAATGTGTTTCACTAAAGTACTTCAAATTCAACTCATAAAGTGTGGCAAAATATCACGTTTAAAGCCACAGTTGATATAGTCTTGACACATCAAAGTTTGCTTGCCATACAAAAAAATACAAACAAACTGTGTTTCTTAGATGTTTTTTTTTACAAATCTATTGCAGGTCAAAAATGACCCGAATGCATTATGATTAAACTTACTTTACCTTTAAGACTTCTGGTTGTAAATGATCTTTGCCCACGTACTGTTGTTCACATGGTCATTAATCAGTTGTTTTACATGGTTGCTAATATGTAAATGTGTGAGGTCATATGCTAATGAGCTTGTAGTTGTGATGTCATAACCTGGATGCTATTGAGTTGTTTTTTGCTAGGGAAAGACTTTTGTGTTAAATTTAAACAATGTTAACATTGGTAATCATCAATACGGAGCTCGTTTTATTCTCCAAACGTGTACATGTTCTGTTCTCTCAGGATCTGGGAACTATTAACCCATCTTTAAAAATCAGAGTTTAGGACATGAAAGCTGTTTTTGCTCTCCAAAAGTCAAGATATTGCCGGCGATTTCATAATGCATTATTATTTTGACACATCTTTTTATTTTGGACTTCTTTTGTAGTTGCACGAGTGTGACAAGAAACTAGCTTTTGAAGCTGTTTAGTTTTCCTCATGTTTAAGACATGACATGGCAGGGTGGTGTATTTCCCGCAAACACAAACAGACCGTGAATAGCTGTGTGTGTGTGTGTGTGTGTGAGGGTGGAGTGCTGTTTTATTGGAAACACATCTCTGGCTCCAGACGGACCCTGTACGCATGTGTTTGAGCTGATCTTTCACGGAAAGCCTCACGCATCTGACAGCGTTTGTGCTTTAGTCCTGATGTATGTCCTCTAGTGTCCCCCTGTGTGCTTTCCTGTGGTGTAACGCTGATTTATACACACACCGGCACAAACTGACCTCCAGATCTCGATTGTGTTTACAGCCCTTATTGTTTCTCGCCGCAGTGTTGTTTCATCATCACTGCGTTTTCTTCGAAATAAATGTTTGTCAAACTACAGGACTTGTTTTTGTTCTTTCATCTGAACATCATGTCTTTTGTTCACATGTATAATTTGACTGAACGTTGTGTAATTTTCAATCACAAGTGTGAATATTGTGTGTCGGACCACCAGAGCAGTGAAATGTGGTTTGGGTTAAATCAGTCGTGAATCGCTTCTGATTACAGTCACGAGCCTCCACCCTTGTTCGCTGAATACATGATGTGTGTATCGCCGGATTGACCCGTTCAGGCCTGGAACACACACACACGCCTGCCAGTCTTTTTCTGCTCAACAGTGCTTGTTTTGTATCATAGTTTTTAATATTTTTAACCATTTTTATATTTTCTATTGTAATTTTCATTTGAATGTTTTAGTAAATTTGTTGTATTTTATCATTTTTATTAGTTTTATTTTTTAATGTCTATATAGTTTTTTTTTATCTCAAGTTGTGGTTATTTTAGTACATCAAGTTCTACTTCGAAATTTTGCCTTTTTATATTTTCGGTTGTAATTTTCATTTTAAAGTTTTAGTAAATTTGTTGTATTTTATCATTTTTATTAGTTTTATTTTTAAATGTCTATATAGCTTTTTTTTTTTTTTTTTTTTTTAAATCTCAAGTTGTGGTTTATTTTAGTAGGCTACATCAAGTTCTACTAAACGAAAATTAGAAATGTTGCCTTTTTATATTTTCGGTTGTAATTTTCATTTTAAAGTTTTAGTAATTTTGTTGGATTTTGTCATTTTTATTAGTTTTATTTTTAAATGTATAGTTTTTTTGGTTACACTTTATTTTAAGGTGTCATTGTTACAGTGTAATTATACATTTAAGTACTGAGTAATATTAATCAACTACATGTACTTACCGTACTATAGGGTTAGATTAGGGTTTGGTTGAGGGTTAGTTGCATGTAATTATGCATAATTCACTGTTATTACTATGGTAAGTACATGTAACATATGTAATAAGGACACTGTAAAATAAAGTGTTACCAGTTTTTTTTATTATCTCAAGTTCTGGTTATTTTAGTACATCAAGTTCCACTGAAATTTTGCATTTTTATTTTCTATATTTTCGGTTGTAATTTTCATTTGAAAGTTTTAGTAATTTTATTGGATTTTGTCATTTTTATTCGTTTTATTATAGACATATTTAAATGTCTATATAGTTTTTTATAGTTGTGGTTATTTTAGTACATCAAGTTCTGCTAAAAACGAAAATGACAAATTTCAACTTGGCAACTATCTGGGTAAAACTTTACATTACTACATCCACTTACTAAAGTAATACCTATAAATTATGCATAATTACATGTAACTAACCCTAACCGTAACTCTATAGCAAGTACAGTAATATTACTCAGTACTTACTAAAGTACAAAATAACTACGTCACCTTAAAATAAAGTGTTAGCAACAGCTGAAATAAAATGTTTAAGTTTTTTTTATATATCTTTCTTTAAGTTAAAAGTTTATGGCAAAAATTTACAATAAGGTTTCATTTGCTAACAATGAAAAATACTTCTACAGAATTTTATAATCTTACTTTGTCAACATTTACTAATACATTTTTAAGATCAAAAGTTCTATAGTTAATGCACTGTGAACTAACACAAACATGGATATTTTATATTAACTAACATTAAAGGAAGGGTAGGCAATTTTTTCATAAACAGAAAAAATTCTGATAGCAATCAATAATTCAAGTGGTCTAAATATTAACACATATCTTTTGCGTTTCTATGGCAACACCATCGATGCCGAAATGAACCTGCAGCAGTCAGGTGGTGAAACTAGAGCTCTAC